>JADBJO010019318.1:0-17500 GCA_016801955.1 Conus betulinus | reverse complement strand
TGTGTGTGTACCTATGTGCACTCGCCACGAGCTGTGCTTGTAGCGCCACTAACAACCCTACATGATGTCACTGCAGTAACCATATCTGCTTGACAGTATGGAGAATACGATAACAATTGACATGGCTGATATAATCACATATCTGGATTGTTGTAGTCATAAACGTACTTGCTACAATTTTAAGGGGCGAAAAGAAAGGAGGAACTTTCGCGAAAGACGTCATGGTATTAATGACGTGTTGCAAGCCTCCTTTTATTTATCGCTTTTAGATATCAGTATTTTCGATCAATGTATCACTATTGCAGAGATAAAGAAGAGGATTTCATGGCTACGACTTAGCAGATTGCGATAAGGATGAGAAAACTCTCCCAGCTCCAGGCTGGACTACAGCTGTGTCGTCTATGGTTCTGCAGAACTTTCGCACCTTAAACCTTAGGATCACAAACACCATAGACTTTGGTCGCGTTCCACACCACCTCTGTGAACGAACCACCGTTCTCCAACGGTCGACAAGAATCACTTAGAAGTATTCCTTTAACCTCGTCTCAACGCCCATCTTGCCCCGAATATGAGAAGATAAGTGATTGCTCGTTCTTCATTGTCCAGAATGTTGTTTATCTTGCCTGAAGAAAACCTAAAAGTCGAAACGCTTCGTGTTTTCTTTTGTTGCTATTGTTGTTTGTTTGTTTGTTTTTGTTTGCTTTTTTTTTTTTTTGTCATTGTTCAATTTACGGAGTCACAAAGAATCATTCATAACATTTGTTTACGTTTTTGACTGAGGTCATCTGATGCCAAGCCTAACTATTCTCTAAAGTTAAAAAACCCAGCGTGTGTGACTGGATTTATCTCCTGCAACTCCAACAGACATTTAAGGAGATCATCTGGTGATCCCCACTCTGCGTAAAAACTAACCTCGAAATCGTTCGTGGTTCGTCCTGATTCCAAAGCGATCCATCACGGACTGTACGTACTCAGGAGATCATCTTTAATCTCGCTTTTGTCAACACTTTAACCACCTTTCACACGTAGGAGAAAGTTTTGCTACCCCGCATCCCCCCCCCCCCCCCCCCCCATCTCCATCCCTTCAAAGAACGTTTACCTGCGACTCCAAATCTGATGAAGTAGCTCTTCTGCTACTCACAGATCAATAGGTCTGTCAAGAATGTTCAATACACTGTCCGTCATACCTCCATCTTAAATACTAAGCCCACAACGCTAGTCCTCTTACTCCGAGGGGTCTTTAAGTCCATGCATCATTCTCTTTGACCCCCTCTCTACTTTCAGTCCATTATTTTCAGTAAACTCAAGAACTCCCACCATCTCCTAACTTCTCTTAATTCACTTCTAACATATGATGGCTACAACATAGTTCTCGTTTACGTTCCCACGAGTGTCGGCATCCAGTGCAATAAGAAAAAAGAACTGTGCAAAATTTTCACAATAGAAGCAAACAAAAAGGTAGTGAACTACCTAGACATAACATTAGACTTCAACCACCACGTGTACAAAACATTAAAAAAAAAAAAAAAAAAATAAAAAAAACGACACATCCATCTACGTAAATATCAAAAGCAACCACTCACCATCTAATACTAAAAACTATACCTGATGGTATAAACAAAAGACTACCCAACCTGACATGCAACGAAAGAGTATTCAATAATGCAGCAGCAGAATACCAAGAAGCGTTGCAAAAAAAGTGGTTACAATTACAAACTACAATATAGCCCAGACAACAACATGAACAGAAACAAGAAAAAACAGGAAAAGGAAGATCATATGGTATAACCCCCATATGATGGGAGAGTAAAAACAAACGTAGGAAAAGAATTCTTTAAGATACTGACAACATCATTCCCAAAAGAACACAAATTGTTCAAATATTCAACAAAAACACCATCAAACTACCATACTCATGTATGCCCAACCTCAAAAACATAATTGATTCATCCAACAAAATGAAAAGCAACACAGCAAAGAAGGGTGATAAAAGGATATCTTGCAACTGCACTAAAAAATGAACAGCGCCCCCCCTATAACTAAGCATCAAATGCCTTTACAATAATATTGTATACCAAGCTACTGTAACATCAGAAAATGAAAAAACAAACATATATAGGGATTACTGAAAACCACTTTAAAACTAGATACGCAAACCACAAACAGTCATTCAACAAAGTTAATTTACAAAAACCAAACGGAACTGAGTAAATGCATTTGGAGACTTAAAGATAAAAAAATAAACTACAGCATATCATGGAAAAATCATAAAAAAGAGCAACACTGTACAACAATATTAAAAAAAAAATGCAACTTATGTTCCGCAGAAAAATAGTTAATACTATGTAAACCCTATTTAGCAACTTTGAATACAAAAGTAGAAACAGTAAATAACTGCAGGCATAAATGAAATCTTTGTCAGCGAATTCCCCATGAACAGACCACAGCAAGCAACCCTGAGAACCACAGATAGCACGTGCAATGAATGTAATTGACCCACACGCACAAAAATGAAATCAGGACCCACACGCTATATAACACCGATAGCGCGCCCCAAAAACACCCCAAAGAGAGCAAAAGCTTGAAAGAAGCTTGTAGAGTTATTTTTACTTCTACATTTTAATACCTCATTTTAACAGAATATATATATATATATATATATATATTATATATATATATATATATATATATTTCATCTTCAATTTTTTATATATATATATATATATAATATATTATTGTTTTCCCCCACTACTATATATATATATATACATGGTAGACTATCGATTTTCGATAATGTCACTGTGCAGATGACCTTCTCCCATGGGCACGAGTGTGGCTGGAGAGACCGATTCTCGAGGCACACACCGGTGGGCAGTAGGGGCAATTGAACGTGGCTAATGTGGGAAGGGAGGACACCAAGGCCTTGCGTTTTTCTCTTGCAGTAGTCATGTGGTTGCGGCGGTTGTCTTCAAATTCTTCCTGGGCCTTCCTGGTTAGACTTCGCCACTCTGCTCTGTCTTGGGCACAAACCTCTAGGTCTTTTGCAGGCGTGTATATATATATATATATATATATATATATATATATATATATATATATATATATATATGTATATATATCAAAAATACTGCTAAAAACGCCTAATAAAAATCTTAAAGTGCTCAACCCCTTGGGGAGCAATCTCTGTTAAAAATAGGATGATAAAAGGAAGTTTTAAAAAAACAAACAGATCTGTTTCGAGCCAGCGCTCTCGTCAGGATGGTTTTGGGGCGCCTACTGCCGGTGTTATATGGCCCTGATGTCACTGTTTGCACGTGCGGATTGGCTGCACGTATTGTTCGCTTTTTTTTGGGGTTGTTTACAGTTCAGGGTGCGTTTGCTGACAAAGATTTCCATTTGTGCCTGCAGTTGTTTACTATTTCTACTTTAGTATTTAGGGTTGCTAAGTATGGTTTGCACAGTATTAACCATTTTTCTGTTGAACATAGGTTGCATCTTTTTGAAATGTTGTTGTATGGTGATGCCCTTTTTATGATTTTCCAGGATATGTTATAGTTGATTTTTTTGTCTTTAAGTCTCCAAATATATTTGCTCAGTTCTGTTTGGTTTTTGTATTTTTCTTTGTTGAATGACTGTTTATGGTTTGCGTATCTGGTTTTGAAGTGATTTTCAGTGATCCCTATGTATGTTTCTTTTTCATTTTTCTGATGTCACAGTGGCTTGGTATACATGTTGTTATAGAGGCATTTGTTGCTTAAGGGACACTGTTCTTTTTTTAGCACAATTGCAGGATTTCCTTTCTTCACCCTTCTTTGCTGTGTTGCTTTTCATTTTGTTGGATGAATCAATTATATTTTTAAGGTTAGGCATGCATGAATATGATAGTTTGATGGTGTTCTTGTTGAATATTTTGGACAGTCTTCTTTTGGGAAGGATGCTGTCAAAATTTTGAAAAATTCTTTTCCTACGTTGTTTTTACTCGTCCATCATATGGAGGGTTGTACCATGTGATTTTCCTTTTCCTGCTTTTTTTTTTTTTGTTCATGTTGTTATCTGGGTTGTATTGTAGTTTGTAGCTGTAACCACTTTTTTGCAATGCCTCTTGGTATTCTGCTGCTGCATTGATGAATACTCTTTCATTATGTGACAGATTAGATAATCTCTTGTTTATGCCATTGGGTATGGTTTTTAGTATAGATGGTGGGTGGTTGCTATTGATGTTTACATAAATAGGAGTGTCATTAGGTTTCTTGTATGGTTTATATATGTGGTTGTTGAGGTCAAGTGTTATGTCTAAGTAGTTCACTACCTTTTTGTTTGCTTCGATGGTGATTTTTAAGTTATGGTTTTGGAAAATTTTGCATAGTTCTTTTTTCTTGTTTTCAATGGTTCTTGGATTGTTGTTCAGCGCGGCGAGGCCGTCGTCTCTGTACAGTCCGACTTGTTTTCCGAGTTGCTTTTGGATGTTGGATAGTATAAAACAGTCCGACTAGTTCACATGTTTCGGCACCGTCATACGATCCCATGGTCACATCAAAATGTTGAGTTTTTATTCGTTTTCTTGATCCATGTATCATTTCTGCTGTAGAGTAAAGTTTTTCTTGGTGTGAAAAATGATTTCCCATTTCTGACCCTGTTATGTCTGTGTGTTTATTAGCAAATTTCAGAGCTTTAGTGAGTAGCTCTTCGTCTATGGATGGGTAGAAGTCTACTATGTCGAATGTAATGAATACTGTGTTCTGTTTGTTAAGGTTTTTGAACCATTGGATAACTTCATATGTGTTTCTTCCAGAGGTTGTATTCCGTGTTTGATTTTATGTTTTTTTATGGCTTTTTCTAAGATTTTCTTACTTATTTAGCCCAGTTCAGATTTAGATGGGTTTATTAGTCTACATGTTGGGTTGTTGTGGAAATTGGGAAAATCATATAAAAAGGGCATCATCCACACAACAACATTTCAAAAAGATTGCAACCTATGTTCAACAGAAAAATGGTTAATACTATGCAAACCATACTTAGCAACCCTAAATACTAAAGTAGAAATAGTAAACAACTGCAGGCACAAATGGAAATCGTTGTCAGCAAACGCACCCTGAACTGTAAACAACCCCAAAAAACCGAACAATACGTGCAGCCAATCCGCACGTACAAACAGTGACATCAGGCCATATAACACCGGCAGTAGGCGCCCCAAAACCATCCTGACGAGAGCGCTGGCTCGAAAACAGATCTGTTGGTTTTTAAAACTTCCTTTTATTATCCTATTTTTAAACACACACACACATATATATATATATATATATATATATATATATATATATATATATATATATATATATATATATATACAGAGAGAGAGAGAGACAGAGAGAGAGAGAGAGAGAGAGAGAAAGTTGGCAGAGTGGTTAAGACGTTCGCCTGCCAATCCAACGTGTGAGAAGTGCGTGGGTTCGAGCCCTGCCTTTCTCGACCTTTCTTTCCCAGTTTGAATGACAAATCGAAGTGAACGTCAAGTCCATCAGATGGGTACTATAAGCGAGTCAGACCCGTGTGTCTTCCTGGCCCCCTGCACACATTAAAGAACCCACTGCAGTTGAAAATCGAAAAGAACAGAGGGGTTCCCCGCTGCCCTGGCAAAATTGATGTATATTGAAGATCGCTGCCTGGTATTTCTTACCGAGCAACAAAAATTGTCACTTACTGTTATCATGTGCCATCGTGCACTGGTGGAAATAGAGGACACGTATAAACGTCGCATGCATGCTATGTGAAAAACAGGAAGAATAAATGAGATAAATGAAAATGAGTGACTGATAATAGAATGGTACAAGAAACGACTGAATGAGTGCCAGTAGGCTGCTCTTCAGCCGGCTCTACCTGGGTAGGCAACCTGTTGAGTGAGTGAGGTAGCGTGTTTATTGTAAAGCGCTTAGAGCTTGGTCTATGACGAGGATAGGCGCTATATAAATACCCAATATAATATATATATATATATATATATACTCAACCCCTTGGGGAGCAACACATACAACATACCCAATGGCATAAACAAGAGATTATCTAACCTGTCACATAATGAAAGAGTATTCAACAACGCAGCAGCAGAATACCAAGAGGCATTGCAAAAAAGTGGTTACAGCTACAAAGTGCAATACAACCCAGATAACAACATGAACAAAAACAAAAAAAAAGCAGGAAAAGGAAAATCACATGGTACAACCCTCCATTTGATGGACGAGTAAAAAACAAACGTAGGGAAAGAATTTTTTTAAAATTCTGACAGCATCCTTCCCAAAAGAACACAAATTGTCCAAAATATTCAACAAGAACACCATCAAACTATCATATTCATGCATGCCTAACCTTAAAAATATAATGATTCATCCAACAAAATGAAAAGCAACACAGCAAAAAAGGGTGAAGAAAGGAAATCCTGCAATTGTACTACAAAAGAACAGTGTCCCTTAAGCAACAAATGCCTCTATAACAACATTGTATACCAAGCCACTGTGACATCAGAAAATGAAAAAGAAACATACATAGGGATCACTGAAAATCACTTCAAAACCAGATATGCAAACCATAAACAGTCATTCAACAAAGTAAAATACAAAAACCAAACAGAACTGAGCAAATATATTTGGAGACTTAAAGACAAAAAAAATAAACTACTATAACATATCCTGGAAAATCATAAAAAGGGCATCACCATACAATAACATTTCAAAAAGATGCAACCTATGTTCAACAGAAAAATGGTTAATACTATATGCAAACCATACTTAGCAACCCTAAATACTAAAGTAGAAATAGTAAACAACTGCAGGCACAAATGGAAATCGTTGTCAGCAAACGCACCCTGAACTGTAAACAACCTGAAAAACCGAACAACACGTGCAGCCAATCCGCACGTGCAAACAGTGACATTAGGCCATATAACACCGGCAGTAGGCGACCCAACACCATCCTGAGAGAGCCAGCGCTCGAAACAGATCTGTTGATGATTTTAAAAACTTCCTTTTACCACACTATTTTAACAGATGTTGCTCCCCAAGGGGTTGAGCACTTTAAAAAAAAAAAAATTAGGCGGCGTTTTAGTACTATTCTTGATAATAGCTCCTCGAGTTGAGCACTTTGGCCTAATGAATTTCAAAATGGAAGAAATCAATTTTAGACAATCAACAAAAAATATACCATTCTCCAACCCGCAATTCTACTTAAAAAGGTTAATAGAACAAACTGAAAAATTCGTACGAAACATGAGATGGAAAGTGTTTTCTTCCTGAACCCGAATGCAAAAAAGAGAGGACAAAACACATATGGCTTCAAATCATGGCGATCTCCACCGGCCATAGATGAAATGAAATCTTTCGAGGATAAAATGAAAAGAATGATAGCCAACATAGAATTAAAAAAATCAAACAACAATTTCCAAACATCTAAAAAATGAAATAAAACAAATACAAAATGACAAAAAAATATTCGTGAAGGCTGACAAAACCAGTAATAATTACTACAAAATGGAACCAAACGAGTACTCACAACTTCTTGATAAAAACATTCAGAAAAACTACAAAAAAAAGCTGATATAAAACCATACACAACAACATCCGAAAAAAAAAAAAAGAACTCATACAACACATGGATCTAAGTGACAGGGTAGAAACTACAGCAATAAAAGAAGCCTTCATAACTCTTAAAGACCATAAACCCAATTTCCACAACAACCCAACATGTAGACTAATAAACCCATCTAAATCTGAACTGGGAAAAATAAGTAAGAAAATCCTAGAAAAAGCCATAAAAAAATAAAATCAAACAAAAAGAAAATCCTAGAAAAAGCCATAAAAAACATAAAATCAAACACGGAAATACAACCTCTGGAAGAACACATATGAAGTTATCCAATGGTTCAAAAATCTTAACAAACAGAAGAACACAGTATTCATCACATTTCGACATAGTAGACTTACCCATCCATAGATGAAGAGCTACTCACTAAAGCTCTGAAATTTGCTAATAAACACACAGACATAACAGGGTCAGAAATGGAAATCATTCTCCACACCAAGAAAACTTTACTCTACAGCAGAAATGAACATGGATCAAGAAAACGAACAGAAACTCAACATTTGATGTGACCATGGGATCGTATGACGGTGCCGAAACATGCGAACTGGTCGGACTGTTCATGCTATCCAACATCCAAAAACAACTCGGAAAGCAAGTCGGACTATACAGAGACGACGGCCTCGCCGCGCTAAACAACAATCCAGAACCATTGAAAACAAGAAAAAAGAACTATGCAAAATTTTCCAAACCCATAACTTAAAAAATCACCATCGAAGCAAACAAAAAGGTAGTGAACTACTTAGACATAACACTTGACCTCAACAACTACATATATAAACCATACAAGAAACCTAATGACACTCCCCATTTATGTAAACATCAATAGCAACCACCCACCATCTATACTAAAAACCATACCCAATGGCATAAACAAGAGATTATCTAACCTGTCACATAATGAAAGAGTATTCAACAACGCAGCAGCAGAATACCAAGAGGCATTGCAAAAAAAAGTGGTTACAGCTACAAACTACAATACAACCCAGATAACAACATGAACAAAAAAAAAAAAAAGCAGGAAAAGGAAAAAAATCACATGGTACAACCCTCCATATGATGGACGAGTAAAAACAAACGTAGGGAAAGAATTTTTTTTTAAATTCTGACAGCATCCTTCCCAAAAGAACACAAATGTCCAAAATATTCAACAAGAACACCATCAAACTATCATATTCATGCATGCCTAACCTTAAAAATATAATTGATTCATCCAACAAAATGAAAAGCAACACAGCAAAGAAGGGTGAAGAAAGGAAATCCTGCAATTGTACTACAAAAGAACAGTGTCCCTTAAGCAACAAATGCCTCTATAACAACATTGTATACCAAGCCACTGTGACATCAGAAAATGAAAAAGAAAACTACATAGGGATCACTGAAAATCACTTCAAAACCAGATATGCAAACCATAAACAGTCATTCAACAAAGTAAAAATACAAAAACCAAACAGAACTGAGCAAATATATTTGGAGACTTAAAGACAAAAAAATAAACTATAACATATCCTGGAAAATCATAAAAAAGGGCATCACCATACAATAACATTTCAAAAAGATGCAACCTATGTTCAACAGAAAAATGGTTAATACTATGCAAACCACTTAGCAACCCTAAATACTAAAGTAGAAATAGTAAACAACTGCAGGCACAAATGGAAATCGTTGTCAGCAACACTTTAAAAAAAAAAATTATTAGGCGTTTTAGTAGTACTATTCTGATAATATAGCTCCTTGAGTTGAGCACTTTGGCCTAATGAATTTCAAAATGGAAGAAATCAATTTTAGACAATCAACAAAAAAAATATACCATTCTCCAACCCGCAATTCTACTTAAAAAGGTTAATAGAACAAACTGAAAAATTCGTAGGAAACATGAGATGGAAAGTGTTTTTTTCTTCCTGAACCCGAATGCAAAAAAAAAGAGCACAAAAACACATATGGCTTCAAATCATGGCGATCTCCACGGCCATAGATGAAATGAAATCTTTCGAGGATAAAATGAAAAGAATGATAGCCAACATAGAATTCAAAAAATCAAACAACAATTTCAAAACATCATTAAAAAATGAAATAAAACAAATACAAAATGAAAAAAAAATATTCGTGAAGGCTGACAAAACCAGTAATTACTACAAAATGGAACCAAACGAGTACTCACAACTTCTTGATAAAAACATTCAGAAAAATACAAAAAAGCTGATAAAACCATACACAACAACATCCGAAAAAAAAAAAAAAAGAACTCATACAACACATGGATCTAGGTGACAGGGTAGAAACTACAGCAATAAAAGAAGCCTTCATAACTCTTAAAGACCATAAACCCAATTTCCTCAACAACCCAACATGTAGACTAATAAACCCATCTAAAATCTGAACTGGGAAAATAAGTAAGAAAATCCTAGAAAAAAGCCATAAAAAAAAACATAAGTAAAAAATCCTAGAAAAAGCCATAAAAAATAAAAAATCAAAACACGGAATACACCTCTGGAAGAACACATATGAAGTTATCCAATGGTTCAAAAATCTTAACAAACAGAAGAACACAGTATTCATCACATTCGACATAGTAGACTTCTACCCATCCATAGATGAAGAGCTACTCACTAAAGCTCTGAAATTTGCTAATAAACACACAGACATAACAGGGTCAGAAATGGAAATCATTTTTCACACCAAGAAAACTTTACTCTACAGCAGAAATGAAACATGGATCAAGAAAACGAACAGAAACTCAACATTTGATGTGACCATGGGATCGTATGACGGTGCCGAAACATGCGAACTGGTCGGACTGTTCAGGCTATCCAACATCCAAAAACAACTCGGAAAGCAAGTCGGACTATACAGAGACGACGGCCTCGCCGCGCTAAACACAATCCAAGAACCATTGAAAACAAGAAAAAAGAACTATGCAAAATTTTCCAAAACCCATAACTTAAAAATCACCATCGAAACAAACAAAAAGGTAGTGAACTACTTAGACATAACACTTGACCTCAACAACTACATATATAAACCATACAAGAAACCTATTGACACTCCCATTTATGTAAAAACATCAATAGCACCACACCCACCATCTATACTAAAAACCATACCCAATGGCATAAACAAGAGAATATCTAACCTGTCACATAATGAAAGAGTATTCAACAACGCAGCAGCAGCAGAATACCAAGAGGCATTGCAAAAAAGTGGTTACAGCTACAAACTACATACAACCCAGATAACAACATGAACAAAAACAAAAAAAGCAGGAAAGGAAAATCACATGGTACAACCCTCCATATGATGGACGAGTAAAAAAAAAACGTAGGGAAAGAATTTTTAAAAATTCTGACAGCATCCTTCCCAAAAGAACACAAATTGTCCAAAATATTCAACAAGAACACCATCAAACTATCATATCCATGCATGCCTAACCTTAAAAATATAATTGATTCATCCAACAAAATGAAAAGCAACACAGCAAAGAAGGGTGAAGAAAGGAAATCCTGCAATTGTACTACAAAAGAACAGTGTCCCTTAAGCAACAAATGCCTCTATAACAACATTGTATACCAAGCCACTGTGACATCAGAAAATGAAAAAGAAACATACATAGGGATCACTGAAAATCACTTCAAAACCAGATATGCAAACCATAAACAGTCATTCAACAAAGTAAATACAAAAACCAAACAGAACTGAGCAAATATATTGGAGACTTAAAGACAAAAAAATAAACGATAACATATCCTGGAAAATCATAAAAAAAAGGCATCACCATACAATAACATTTCAAAAAGATGCAACCTATGTTCAACAGAAAAAATGGTTAATACTATGCAAACCATACTTAGCAACCCTAAATACTAAAGTAGAAAATAGTAAACAACTGCAGGCACAAATGGAAATCGTTGTCAGCAAACACACCCTGAACTGTAAACAACCTGAAAAACCGAACAACACGTGCAGCCAATCTGCACGTGCAAACAGTGTTAAGACGTTAGCCTGCCAATCCAACGTGTGAGAAGTGCGTGGGTTCGAGCCCTGCCTTTCTCGACCTTTCTTTCCCAGTTTGAATGACAAATCGAAGTGAACGTCAAGTCCATCAGATGGGTACTATAAGCGAGTCAGACCCGTGTGTCTTCCTGGCCCCCTGCACACATTAAAGAACCCACTGCAGTTGAAAATCGAAAAGAACAGAGGGGTTCCCCGCTGCCCTGGCAAAATTGATGTATATTGAAGATCGCTGCCTGGTATTTCTTACCGAGCAACAAAAATTGTCACTTACTGTTATCATGTGCCATCGTGCACTGGTGGAAATAGAGGACACGTATAAACGTCGCATGCATGCAATGTGAAAAACAGGAAGAATAAATGAGATAAATGAAAATGAGTGACTGATATTAGAATGGTACAAGAAACGACTGAATGAGTGCCAGTAGGCTGCTCTTCAGCCGGCTCTACCTGGGTAGGCAACCTGTTGAGTGAGTGAGGTAGTGTGTTTATTGTTGTAAAGCGCTTAGAGCTTGGTCTATGACCGAGGATAGGCGCTATATAAATACCAAATAATATATATATATATACATATATATATATATATATATATATATATATAGATAGAGAGAGAGAGAGAGAGAGAGAGAGAGAGAGAGGAGAGAGAGAGAGAGAATAGTACTAAAACGCCTAATAAAATTTTTAAAGCGCTCAACCCCTTGGGGAGCAACACATACAAAATACCCAATGGCATAAACAAGAGAGATTATCTAACCTGTCACATAATGAAAGAGTATTCAACAACGCAGCAGCAGAATACCAAGAGGCATTGCAAAAAAGTGGTTACAGCTACAAAGTGCAATACAACCCAGATAACAACATGAACAAAAACAAAAAAAGCAGGAAAGGAAAATCACATGGTACAACCCTCCATTTGATGGACGAGTAAAAACAAACGTAGGGAAAGAATTTTTTTTAATTCTGACAGCATCCTTCCCAAAAGAACACAAATTGTCCAAAAAATATTCAACAAGAACACCATCAAACTATCATATTCATGCATGCCTAACCTTAAAAATATAATTGATTCATCCAACAAAATGAAAAGCAACACAGCAAAGAAGGGAGAAGAAAGGAAATCCTGCAATTGTACTACAAAAGAACAGTGTCCCTTAAGCAACAAATGCCTCTATAACAACATTGTATACCAAGCCACTGTGACATCAGAAAATGAAAAAGAAACATACATAGGGATCACTGAAAATCACTTCAAAACCAGATATGCAAACCATAAACAGTCATTCAACAAAGTAAAATACAAAAACCAAACAGAACTGAGCAAATATATTTGGAGACTTAAAGACAAAAAAATAAGTAAACAACTGCAGGCACAAATGGAATCGTTGTCAGCAAACGCACCACTGAACTGACTAAACAACCTGAAAAACCGCAACACACGTGCAGGCCAATCCGGCACGTGCAAACAGTGACATCAGGCCATATCACCAACACGCGGCAGTAGGCGCACAACCCTCCAACACCATCACTCCCGAGGAGAGCCAGCCGTCCGCCCCAACCCCCAGATTCCTCCACGTCTGATGACTCTTTAAAAACTCTACCTTTTACCAAACCCACCGCTCGCTTAACAGCACCATCGCCTTGCTCCCCCTAAGGGAGCATCCCCTTGCACGCCCACTTTGTTAACCCAAAACACCACACCACATCTGCATTAGGCGT
The DNA here is from genome assembly GCA_016801955.1 of Conus betulinus. Taxonomy (NCBI): domain Eukaryota; kingdom Metazoa; phylum Mollusca; class Gastropoda; order Neogastropoda; family Conidae; genus Conus; species Conus betulinus. Next base: position 4,147 of record JADBJO010019318.1, on the reverse strand, counting down.
TTTCCTAGCCCCCCCCCCCCCCCCCCCCTCTTGTTCTTCTTTAATTCTTTTCCACACCCCCATACACCCCCCCCCAACCACACACACCCGACCACGTCCGTCCGCCATAAACTACAGCCCTCTTGACGCTTGCACCCACTTTGGCCCTAATGACATTTCAAAATCGCGACACACGAACCACCTCACATTCATTTTAGACACATCACTCAAACAACACCCCACCACTCCATCCGCTCTCCACACCCGCAAAATTCTACTTAAAAGCGTCTAATCGAACAAACTGCGAAAAAAAATTCGTAGGATACAAACATGAGATGCCGAAAGCTGTTCTTTCTTCTCTGAACACAGTGACTGCTAGTAAAAAGAACGGGATCAATACGCAAAAAACACAATATGGCCTTCGCAAATCATGAGTCGTGATCTCCACCATTGGCCATTTGATGAAATGAATCTTTCGAGCGCATAAACTTGAATAGTAATTGTATAGCCAAACAATAGGAATCAACAAACTCGACAATGAGCACCAAACAATATTCCACGGACTTCATTTAAAACAACGTAAAAATTAAAACAAATACTAAAGATTCGATCAAATGAAAATATCTGGTGATGAAGGCCTGAACAAAACCGTTTATGTTTAAGTGAATTACTGGTTGACAAACATGTGATACGCAAACCCGAGTACTCTGCACAAACTTCTTGAGTAAATTAACATTCAAGAGAATAACCTACAAAAAAGATGTCGATAAATGCCATGACACTATGAACAAATCCGAATAGAGAAAATACCTAAGAATCAAGAAGAACTCATACAACACATAGGATCTAAGCTGGACCCCAGGCTAGAAATGTATTTCAGCCACTCATAAGTTAAGATCGCCTTCATAACTCTTAAAGTACTCATAAACCCAATTTTTGCTCAACAATCCCAACATGTAGGACTACATAAACCCATCTAAATCTGAACTGGGCAAAAAAAAGGTAAGAACATCCTAGAAAAAGCCATCATCAAGAAACCTAAGAATCAAATAACTATAGTTAAGAAAAATCCTAGAAGAAAAGCCATAAAAAACATAAAATCAACCACGGAATACAAACCTCTGGAAGAAAACACAAATGAAAGTTATCCGATGGTTCAAAAATCTTTAACAAATAGAGAATAAGAACACAGTGATTCATCACATTCGACATAGTAGACTTCTACCCATCCTCGATGAAAGAGCTACTCACTTAAAGCTCTGACATTTGTCTAATAAAACAACAGACCAAACAGGGTCCGCTGAAGCGAAATCATTACTCCCACACAAGAAAACTATACTTAAGAGAAATGAAAACATGGTCAAGAAAACGAAAGAAACTCAACATTTTTGATGGGAACCATGGGATCGTATCGGTGCCAAGACAGTGCCGAACATGGTCGGGAGCACTGTTTCAGGTAGTCCAACATTCAAAAAACATACTCGGCGGAGAAGCAAGTCGGACTATAAGAGACGACGGCGTCGCGCGCTAAACAGACAATCCAGAACCCATTAGACCACAAGAAAAAGATGAACTATGCAAATTTCAAACCTATAACTTAAAACATCACATCGAAGCTAGAATTAAAGAAAGGTAGATGAACTACTAGAACATAACACTTGTCCGCCAAACTACAGATATAAACCATAAAGAAACCTAATGACATCCCTAGTTTTGTAAACAGGTATAGCAAGCCACCCACCATCTATACTAAGAACCCTACCCAATGCATATAGAACAATGCGCATATCTAACCTGTCACATAAGTAAAGCGTATTCAACACGCGGGCAGGTAATACAAGACAGGCACTGCAAAAGTGGGTTATACAGCTACCAGTATCTACTGAAACAACCCAGATACACAGACGACATGATAGCAAAAAACAAAAAATAACATGCAAGGAAAGGAAAAAATCCCATGGGTAACAACCGCTACCATATGATGGACGAGGAACAACCAAAGTAGGAAAGAATTTTTTTACAATTCTGACAGCCTCCTTCCCAAAAGGACAGAAAGAACACACAGAAGTCTCCAACTAGTCAACAAGTAATCAGCCATCAAAACTCTCTATCTATGCTGCCTAACCTTAAAAAATAACTGATTAATTCCCCCAATCTGAAAAGCAACACAGGAAAAAGCAAGGGAGAGAAGCAAGGAAAGGCTGCAATTGTTGACTACATGTAAGAATAAGTGTCCCATTAGGCCAACAGAATCCTTCGATAATCAACCTTGCTTACCAGCCACTGATGACATCAGAAAATGAACCAAAGAAACATAATACGGGATCGACTGAAGAATCACTCTGAAAACCAGTATAGCTAAACCGAATAAACAGTCAGTTCATACAAAGACGTAAAGTACAACAGATCCAGAACAGATATCCTGAGCAAATCTATTTGGAGAGGTAAGGACAAAAACAAAAACTGTTCAACTATCAGTGGAAAATCATAAAAAATAAGGCGCTATCACAATACATAAACATTTCAAAATAGATTTCAGCACCATATGGTCAACATGAAATTATGTTGATACTAGGCAACCATACTATTAGCCAACCCTAATTAATAAAGTACGAATAGTAAACAACGAGCTAGGCACAAACATGCAATCGTCTGTCAGCAGAAGTCGACCCTGAACTGATCAACACAACCTGAAAACCGACACAATCACGTGCACGCCAGCCGCACGTTCAAACACGATGACATTAGGCCTATATAAAACACCGCGGCACCGTAGGCGACACCCCCCCCCCCACCCTCCCACACACCATCCCCACTGACCCGCCCGACCGAGCCACGCGCTGCGCAGTAACACAGATCTAGCAGTCGATACTGATTTATAACACTTCCTAAGATACCACAATATTCTTCACACATGCATTGCATCAACCCAAGGACAGGAACTGAGACACTATATAAACAACAAAAAATTGCTTACTTAGCGCGTTTTCAGTACTAGTTAGCTTGCGCCATAATAGCTCCTGGGACGGGTTGACGACACATTGGCCTACACATGAAATTTCAAAATGACACAAAGAACATCAATTTCAGAGCGGACAATCACGCACAAAAGCAACGATACTCATCTCCAACCCGTCTACATTATCACTCTGAAAATGGCCTTACATAGTGAACTCATACTACTCGAAAAATCGATAGGACATCTAACATCATTATGTTGTAGTATGGAAAGTGTTTTTCGACATTCTACAATACCCGAATGCAAAAAAGCGCAGCACAAAAACAAGCGGATGAGGCATCCACAATCATAGGCTGATCCCAGCGCGCCACAGATGAAATGAAACTCGTTTCGCAGCGATTTTCTAAAACTGAAAAAGGAGGATAGCCACACACATAGCACAATTGTACACAACACAATCACACACAACACATTTTCCAAAACATCACTGAAAATGAAATCTATGAACAAAATTCTAACACACACATGTGTACATAAAATATTCGTGCAAGCCTGACAAATAACCTCAGTAATTACTAATCAATATACATGGTACACCATTAACGATTTGTCCAGCAACTATCTCATGAAATACAAAACATTCAGAGCAAACCACTAACAAGACAAGCTGCATCACAGACAACCATACACCTACACAACACCACATCGAAAACCAACACCGACAGACAAACAGCATTCATACAACACATTGGATACATCACGACAGTGAGGAAGCAGGCGCGGTAGACAACCCTGCAGCAATTTAAAGAAAGCCTCTCAGACACTACTATAAACAAGACACACCAATAAAACCCACAATCTCCATCAATACGCGCCCGACATGCTAGCGTAGACGTCAAGCACACCACTGAATACAATTGAATAATGACGACATAGCAATAAGTAACAACGAAAATCCATAAAGCGCACAAAAGCCTAACACAACATAAAATAACACACTAAGTACTGGCTAACATCCTAAGGAACATCAAACGCCACAACTACACAACAACACATCAAACACAGCCAACAGACGGAGAATAGCAGCCGCTGGCGTCCCCACGCAACCATACTATGAAGCTTATCTCAACAATGGCTTTTCACCATCACACTAATCTAGCAAACAGACTAGCTACACACGTCTATCTCTATACCTATATTCTGATCTCC
>JADBJO010019317.1:22500-33491 GCA_016801955.1 Conus betulinus | reverse complement strand
GAAGAGAGAAGAGAGACGAGAGAAGAGAGAGACACAGACAGACGACAGACAGCAGACAGACAGATACAGAGAGATAGGGGGAAGACAGAGATAGATGCTTAGCGATACGAGAGAGATAGAGACGAGAGAGAAAGAGACTGCACATACAGACAGACCAGACCACACACCAACAGACAGGACATATAGCTCGAAGATAGAGACAGCCAGACGACGATAATTGTTATAGAGGAGAGTAGACAGAGAGAGAGACGGAGAGAGAGAGAGAGAGAACACCAGAAGACCAGCCAGGACCAGACAGACAGACAGAGCAGAGATGATGCCTGAGATAGAGAGACTGAATCCACTCTGACCACATGGGGAGGCGAAAAAGAGTTTCAGAGTTCTAGAGTTCTGATTTCAAATAAGATTATGGCTCATCGCAGCCATCGGCATAAAGCAAAAAAAAAAGAAAAAGAAAAAAAAACCTCAACGTGTTGAGTGGACAGAAGACAGAGGACAGCCCAATTTTACACACAAAAAGAGGGCGAAAAAAAATAGCAAAAAAAAAAGAAAAAAAAGAAGCAAAAGTCCCCCCTTCCCCCCCCCCCCCCCCCCTCCACGTCATCCCCGTTAAACCCACACCCCTACCCCACAAGCGACCATCCCACTCCCCCTACCTCATCCACACACACACCACACACGCACGCACGCCGCACGCACACACGCACGCACGCACGCACACACACACACACACACACACACACACACACACACGCCACACACACACACACACACACACACACACCACAGGCCTCCACCCTTCAATCCGGACATAATCAACGAGACAAACAAGGTTCCACAGCAAGAAGAAGGGAGGCCGACACAACGCTAAATAACAATCTTGTTTGTTTGTCGTCCATCACCCCCCTCCTCCCTCGCCCCCCCTCCCCCCTCCCTCCCTCCCCCGCACCTCTTCTTCTTCTCCATTTCCTTGGGTGGCCCATCCCTCCCCTCACTCATCCCCCACCACCCCCCCTCCCCACCCAATCCGCGAACCACGCCTTCCCTGACTCCTCTCATGATACCCATCCGCCTTCCCTCTCCCACTTCTCTACACACACCCCTCCCCCCTCTCCCCCCCCCCCCCCCCCCCCCCCCCCCCCCCCCGATCTCCCTTCCCTACCACATTCAGGCTCCCTTCTCCGAACTACTCCCTACACCCACTCCTTGTTATCCTCATCTGATTCCCCCCCCCCACCCCCTTTCTCTCCTACCCCCATCCCAACTCCCCCCTCCCACCCCCCCCCCCACCCCCCCCGCCGCCTCTTTTGTCTACGATCAAAGACTGTCTATGTAAGAAGGGCTCTGACGCACAAGCTCCTTGACGTGCGCATTCTGTCTCTACACACACACACACACACCACACACACACAGAGAGAGTCACTCTCTGTCTGTCTGTCTGTTTGTCTTCTCTGTGTCTTTCTGTCTGTCTCTCTCTCTCTCTCTCTCTCCTCTCTCTCCCGTCTCCTCTTTTTCCCCCCCCCTCCCTCTCTCTCTCTCTCTCTCCGAACAACAGCCACAAACAGAACAAGAATTAAAAAAAAAAAAAAAAGGCATCTCTCTCGCCCTCTCTCCTCTTCTCTCTCCTTCCTTCACCCCCCTCCACTCCCCTCCCCTTCCATTCCAAGCACTCCTCCCCTACCCCCCCCCCATCCCACCCCCCCTCCCCTCCCTCCCTACCCCCCCCCCCCCCCCCCCCCCAAAGCTCCCCTAGCTGCCAAGCCGGAGGTCGAGTCAACTAGCAGGTGGAAGAATGTGCTCTTGTCCAAAAAGGACTTGATGAGTCGAACCACCTCCCACGAACTGCGAACAAACTGCGCAGGTCGATCTGGTTGCCCGTTACCCTGTGTTAAGAGTTATCTGCTCGTCGTTTGTGACACAGAACGTCTCAGTCATTATTTTCTTCTTCTGTCTTCTGTTCTTGTTCTTGTTCTTGTTCTCTTCTCTCTCTCTCCTCTCTCTCTCTCTCTCTCCTCTCTCTCTCTCTCTCTCTCTCTCTCTCTTTTTTTTTTTTTTCTCTTTTTTATACTGGTGCTTGGTGATGGTCTATCAAGTGTTTACAGAGCTGGCAGAGGCCCATAGGCGCTCACCGAGGAGAAAACAAGTGGACATAGCTGCAGCATACCTCCCCCCCCCCCCCCCCCCCCCACACACACACACTGTTCTCTATCCCTCTCCTTCTCCTTCATCCGGGTGTCTTCTCCCCCGTTGTCTACATTTACATCCCCCCCCCCCCCCCCCTTCTTTCTTCTTAGGATTTCGTTTGTTTCTGAGATGGACCCCCATCTCTCTAGGTCTCTTTCCCGTTCTCCCATCCCTTCTTTCTCGCCCTCTGTCTGTCGGTCTGTATGTTTGTCAGTCTATCTGTCTGTCTGTTATATCTTTCAGTCTTTGTCTGTCGGTTTCTTTGTCTGACTGTCTGCCTACTGGTATGCATGTATGTATGTATGTATGTATGTATGTGTATGTATGTATGTAGTATGGGCCATGCATGCATGCATGCTGTATGTATTATGCTGCCTCTGTGTGTGTGTGTGTGTGTATGTGTGTGTGTGGTGTGTGTGTGACGTGTGTGTGTGTGTGTGTGTGTGTTTTGTTTCATTATCTCTCTATCTCTCCGGTCTCTCGCCCTCTCTCCTCTCTCTCTCTCAGCCTCTCTCTCTCTCTCTCTCTCTTATCCTTCGAGTGCTCGCTCTCCCTATATCTGAACCTTATCTTTCCATCTGTATTTATGTATGTGTGTGTATATGGGCGTGCATGTGTGCGTGTGCAATGCATGTAGTTTGACTTGGTGCACTTGCACAGGTTTACGTACTGTGTGTGTGTGTGGTGTGTGTGTGTGTGTGTGTGTGTGTGTGTGTGTGTGTGTGTGTGGTGTGTGTGTGTTTAGGTGCGCTGCGCGCGCGCGTTTGTGTGTGGGTGAAGTATTTGTGTGTGTGGTGTGTGTGTGTGTGTGTGTGTGTGTGCGCGCGCGCGCGCGTGCTGGTATAATGTGTGTGTGTGTGTGTTGTGTGTGAATGCGCGTGCGTGTGCTTCGAGCGCGCGTGTGTACGTGCTTGCGTCTGTGTGTCACGTGTGCGCGCGCGCGCGCGCGCGTGTGTGTGTGGGGTGTGGTGCAAGAGAGAGAGAGAGAGATAGAGAGAGGAGAGAGAGAGAGAGAGACGGAGAGAGAGAAGGGAGAGGCAGACAGACAGACAGAGATAGCGACAGAGACAGAGCCCAGCATCCGCGCTGGGTACGTGAACAAAGACGTGTGCGAGCAGCCCAGCCTTCCCCCCCTCGCCCCCCCGGTCTCGCTCTATTCTCAGAAGCAATCTGTCCTCTCCTTCTCGTGTCTTCCATGCCTCGATTTTCCTCAGGTCAACCAGAGTCCAGCCATCCCCCGGCAAAGTGCTGTGCGGCGCCCTCCTCACGCCCCTTCCTCTCTCTCTCTCTTCTCTCTAGCTGTGCAACTGGTAAAACCTTTCACACGATCAGAGATAGCGCAAGCCGTTTTGTTACCCCTGGTGTTCAGTCGTAGTAGGAGCAGTAGGAGTAGTAGTAGGCCACTGTACCATGCCCTTGGCGCACCGTACCGGCCAGGGGCGTGATCTCCCCTCCACTTGGTATAGGTGACGGGACGACCAGCGCGGATGGTGGTGGCTTGTCAAGAGGCATCCGCCCCTGACGCTCGCTCGTCAACCTCGAAACAAAACAGGTGCGACAACGACGAACCTTGCCCCTCGCCCCCTTCCGGGGTAACCGAGGACCCGAGGAGCCCAAAGGCGACCGGGCCATCACGTGCACGACGTTGGGCGACGACTGCCCATCCGGGCTGTGTGTGCCCTGGTGGGTACATGTGTGTGTGTGCGTGCGTGCGTGTGTGTTAGTGTGTGTGTGTTTTTGGTGGGTGTTACTGGTGTGTGTGTGTGTGTGTGTGTGTGTGTGTGGTGTGTGTGTGTTTGTGTATCTATGTATGTGTATGTATTATGTTGTATGTATGTAGTATGTGTGTGTGTGTATGTATGTATGTACGTATCTATGTATGTGCGTGTGTGTGTGCATCTATCTATCTTCCCGTTGGTAAGCATCCCAGTAGTTGAGTCACGGGTAGGAGTGTACGTACGTATGCTTGATACAATGCATGCATAACGATACAGATACAGACACACGTGCACGCGCGCGCGCGCACACAGAGAGAGAGAGAGAGAGGAGGGAGAGAGAGAGAGAGAGACAGAGAGAGAGAGCGAGAGAGATGACAGAGAGAGAGAGGACAGACAGACAGCAGACAGAGAGAGAGAGAGATGAGAGAGAGAGAGAGGGATAGGAGACCGACAGAAGCAACAGGAGACAGACAGACAGGGCACAGACAGACAGGAGAGGCACTCGTAATCACACACGCACACTTACACACTATACACACACGCGTTGCGCGAGCGCGCGTTCGCTCTCCTGCATGCGCGCACACACGCGCACGCACACAAACAAAACACACACACATACACCACACGCGCGAGTACAGAGTACATGCCATCGCATACAGTCGGAGACACAGAGAGAGAGAGAGAGAGGAGAGAGAGAGAGAGAGAGAGAGAGAGAGAGCGAGAGAGACGGAGCGAGAGAGTGAGAGGGGAGAGGAGAGCGAGAGAGAGAGAGAGTTTTCCCTGACAAAATTTAAAAAAAAAAAAACGTTTCCTCCGATGTACAGTGATGTTTCATCATGTAAAACGCCATCTACCGAACGGTCGACGCCTTCTCTGACCCTGGTTAAAAAACAAATCACACACACACACACAACACACACACACACACGGCAGGCACGCGTAATCACACATACAACATTCCACACACATGTACACACACGCGTGTGCGAGCGCGCGTTCGCTCTCCTGCATGCGCGCGCACACACACGCGCACGCACCACATACACACACACACGCGCGCGCACAAGCGCGCGCGCGCGTACAGAGTACATTCGCCATCGCATACAGTCAGAGAGAGAGAGAGAGAGAGAGAGAGAGATGGGAGAGAGGAGAGAGAGAGAGAGAGAGAGAGAGTTTTCCCTGACAATAAAAAAAAAAAAAGTTCCTCCGATGTACGGTGATGTTTCATCATGTAAATGCCATCTACCGAACGGTCGACGCCTTCTGACCCTGGTTAAAAACACAAATCACACACACACACACACACACACCACACACACACCAAACACACACAACACCACCACACCAAACACACACACCACACACACACACACACACACACACACACACTCACACTCACACGAAACAGATATTTTAAGATTAAAAAAAAAAAAAAAAAAAAAAAAAAAGATGAAAAAGCAATTACAAACTTGCCCGGTCTCAATGACTATGCTGCTTAGCATGTGACTTCCACCTGGCTGCTGACAAACCTAACTGCTAAAACGAAGGGACATAAACCTCGTGCCCAGAATATCTCCTGCCATACTTAGTTCGTTGGATTGTTTCTACTCCGACACAAAAAAAAAGAAAAGAAGAAAGAAAAAGAAAGAAAAGAAAAAAAAAACAAACCCATGGTCTATATTCTCCTTACAGTACATACGGAGGATGTGAGATCGGTACTGTGTGTGTGTGTGGAGGGGGGGCGGATGTGGGGTGGGGGAGGATGAAGAGAAGATTATAGAGGGGGAGGAGAGCAGAGGGTGGTATTGACTAGTAGTGGAAATTCTCTCTCTCTCTCTCTCTCTCTATCTATATATATATATATATATATATATATATATATATAAAAGTAGGATGGTAAAAAGGAAGTTTAAAATCAACAGGTCTGTTTCGAGCGCTCGCTCTCCTCAGGATGGTTTTGGGTCGAATACCAAGAGGCATTGCAAAAAAAGTGGTTACAGCTACAAACTACAATACAAACCCAGATAACAACATGAACAAAAAACAAAAAAAGCAGGAAAAGGAAATCACATGGTACAACCCTCCATATGATGGACGAGTAAAAACAAAACGTAGAAAGAAAGAATTTTTCAAAATTTTGACAGCATCCTTCCCAAAAGAACACAAAATTGTCCAAAATATTCAACAAGAACACCATCAAACTATCATATTCATGCATGCCTAACCTTAAAAATATAATTGATTCATCCAACAAAATGAAAAGCAACACAGCAAAGAAGGGTGAAGAAAAGAAAGGGCAATCCTGCAATTGTACAAAAAAAGAACAGTGTGTCCCTTCATTCAACAACGAAAAATACAAAAACCAAACAGAACTGAGCAAATATATTTGGAGACTTAAAGACAAAAAAAAAACAAACTATAACATATCCTGGAAAATCATAAAAAGGGCATCACCATACAATAACATTTCAAAAAGATGCAACCTATGTTCAACAGAAAAATGGTTAATACTATGCAAAACCATACTTAGCAACTCTAAATACTAAAGTAGAAATAGTAAACAACTGCAGGCACAAATGGAAATCGTTGTCAGCAAAACGCACCCTGAACTGTAAACAACCTGAAAAACCGAACAACACGTGCAGCCAGCAGTAGGCGACCCAAAACCATCCTGAGGAGAGCGAGCGCTCGAAACAGACCTGTTGATTTTAAAACTTCCTTTTACCATCCTACTTTTAAACAGATGTGGCTCCCAAGGGGTTGAGCACTTTAAGAATTTTATTAGGCATTTTAGTGGTATGTTTGACTATATATATAGATAACCTTGTACCTGTGTCCTACTATTCAACAGACCGACTGTGCTACATGCTTCCTCTTTGTTTCTCTTTCTATGGAAGCCCCCTCCTACCCCTCTTTCTATCTATCTATATTACTATACACCCTCTTTCTATTCCCCCCCCCCCCCCCCGCCCTGTATGCGTGTTGTGGGGCATGTGTGTGTGCACTGTGAGTGTGTGGTGTGGGTAGGGGGGAGGGGGGAGTGTGTGTGTGTGTGTGTGCTCTAAAACAGATTGTTGTGACTGCTGAGGAGTAATCACGTTCTAAGAATTGAACCTTTTATGAAGTGTTTTATTCTGAAGAAGCCTGTGTGGCGAAAGCTTGGATATTGAAGTTGTCCCTGTGGGAAAAGACGTTCAACTTGTTTTAGTATTCATTATATATATATATATATATATATATATATATATATATATATATATACACGACGCGAGGGAGAGAGAGAGAGAGAGAGAGAGAGAGAGAGAGAGAGAGAGAGAGACTTCCTCTCAGTCAGAAATAGAGTCATTATGACGTATCAGCAGCTTGTGAATGCCATACAAAATCCTGTGCTTTAATTAATACTTTCTTTTTTGTAGAATCACAACAAGTGGGTGAATTCCTTGTCCCCCCCCCCCCCCCCCCCCCCCCCCCCCCCCCCCCCCCCCCCCCCCCCCCCCCCCCCCCCCCCCCCCCACCCCCCCCCCCTCCCATTTTGTCCGTAAAAAAAAAAACAAAAAAACATCAAGATTCTTCGTTACACAAATAGCTCCTCTACTTATTTGTCAGTTACACAAACACGCCGCGCGCTCGCACACACACACACACACACACACACACACACACACACACACACACACACACACATTGAGCTCCAAATACACAACTAAAACATGAATATATGCATTCACAGTCTGCCATACATACAAGCGAATGTGCATAAACTCTCTCTCTCTCTCTCTCCTCTCTCTCTCTCTCTCTCTCTCTCTCTTACACACACACACACACACACACACACACACACAAATCCAACAACAGGATTTTCGTCACCAATGAGCGATCGTCGACGACGCAGTATCAACCATTGAGGAACGTCAGAGCACAGAAACTGACATTCCCTTCCCCTTAAAACCCATCAACGGTTTTGACCCCTTAGAGTCAGCCCTATCAAATCGAAGGGCAAAGTTCACAGAGAGAGAGGCAGGGGAGGGGAGGGGAGGGGAGGGGAAGAGGTGGGCTGGAGAGAGGGGGGGGAGGGGGGAGATGACGAAGGAGCGATAAGTAGGGCTACCACTTGAAAATGAGTGTGGACGGAAAGTGAGTATCCCAAACGCTCCTTGCAACCCGAGAAACGCCCGAATTCCCAGAAGGCACTGTTCGTTCACATGATAACTGAATTCTAGAGATTGCAGTGTTATGCGCGCTCACGCGTGCGCGCGCGCGCGCGCGTGCACACACACACACACACACACACACACACACGCGCGCGCACACTTTCCCAACATGCGCATCGCAACACATAAAGACCGACACATAACTTCGTTGTCCCAGTTGCACCCCCCCCCCCTTCTCCCTTGATATTGCCGTTCACATACAATGATTTCTATCAGTCCCATTACATAGATCCTCTCTCTACTCGTGTGTGGAGTCCTTACACGACAAAGGAAAGACACCAGGACTTTTCCAAGAATGCTCGTCTTATTCATAATCTTTTTTTTTTCCTATCTATAATTTTTTCTACATATCTATATTTCCAGATATTTTTTGTCAGCAAGACATAGACATCACACGCTTACATAAATAACCTTGACAAGACGAAGAGACAAGAAGAATTCATTTCTTTGTCCAGGAATTCTCGTACTGTGTGCTGGTATTGTTCACATAATCATTATTTCGATTGTTTTCATCACTTATACATTGCACGCTTAATATCGTTTAGAAGATGAAGACTTAAGGGCTTCGTTGGTATTCTAGGAATCCCAATTGTTGAAATGAACTTGCACATGTCAGTTTTGAGAGACACAAAGAGGAGGAGGAGGAGGAGGAGGGTGATGTGTGTGTGTGTGTGTGTGTGTGAATTCGTGCGTGCGTGCGTGCGTGTGTGTGCGTGCGTGCGTGTGCGTGCGTGTGTGTGTGTGTGTGTGTGTGGTGTGTGTGTGTGTGTGCGTGTGTGCGTGCGTGTGTGTGTGTGTGTGTTACATCGGTAAACACAAACTGTTAAAACAGAAATCAGCCATAAAGGTAACCTTAGTTATGTCAACTTCCTACCCTTGTGTTTATCTCTTTAAAACAAGAAAGACAGAAAGAAAACTACGAGAAAAGAAATAATGAAGTCAAGTGGGACAGCAATCTTTGCGAACGGATTACCTGAGACAAAGGCTCTGTGCTGGTATGGCGGTGACCTCGTGAGCTTTGTAAAAAGCAAATTCTCTCTCTCTCTCTCCCTCCCCCCCCCCCCCCCCCCCCCCCCCCCCCCCCCCCCCACCGAGAGGGCGGGGGCAGAGATGAGGACCAACGGTAATGCACCGACGATCGTGACATTGTATTGGTGGGTGGGGACGACGGACACCGAAAGAATGGTCTATCTGCAAGAATTTCACGTGACTGAACGACCGTCGTTCCTTGCCTACGATATCTTAGCCGTTTTATCTGTCGGGGAAAACAACAGAGGGAATATCTGTACACACACACCCTTTGCCATTTTCCCGTGAGAGAAAGGCAAGAGAGGGAGAACGGGGTGGGGGGGGGGGGGGGGGGGGGGGGGGGGAGGGGAGGGGAGGGGGGGGGGGGGGGGGCGGCGGCGGCGGACGCACGCGCCAAGTCTTGATTCCCCAGTTCATGCTGTTGCCAATGACAGCCATGGTTGGTGTGACTTTCTTCCAGACTCCATCTCTATTGTATCAATATCAGACTCTTGTTCATTTCATTTGATGATTTTTTTTTTGAGACTAGAGACTAGAAAATCGTTATGAAACGTCATTTGCATGATGATCAGATCAATGGTTATCTATGAAACAGAACAAAGCAAAGAGAGAGAGAGAGAGAGAGAGAGAGAGAGAGAGAGAGACAGAGAGAGAGAGAGAGATGCATGCATGCATAATTGCATGTATATGTGTGCTTTTTTGTGTTTGTGTATTAAGTGAGCGAGTTTGTTTGCGTGCGCGCATCTATCTATCTATCTATCTATCTATCTATCTGTCTGTCTGTCTGTCTGTCTGTCTATCTATCGACGTGTGTGTGTGTGTGTGTGTGTGTGTGTGTGTGTGTGTGTGTTGCCCGTGTGTATGATTTGTGTTGTGTGTGCGCGCGCGCACCACACGTGTGTGTGTGTGTGTGTGTGTGTGTGTGTATGTGTGTGTGTGTGCGTGTGTTTGCGGAAGGACAGGGGGAGGGGGGGGGGGAAGCATTGGGTGAGGGTGGCTGTAGAGGTTGAAAGAGACAAAGAAATGAACAATCGGACAAAGAAATGAACAATAGGACAGACAAATGAACAAACAGGACAAAGGAAAAGTTGCCCTGCTCAGTTTCACAAACACTTGAAATTTTTTTTCCCCACTTAGTCCAAAACAAATGAACATTTCGAATCGGCAACATAAATATTTTCAGTATTTTAAACGACAGTTTATTTTTGTTTGATTTCAATTCTTGATTGTTTTGATTTGTTCACCGCCCCCAGTAATTTTCACTTCAATATCTTCTGGACTTTGCAAACAGTACAAACGTAGAATGTTTGTCACTGTTTTTCTTTCTTTCGTCTTGTTTCTTTTTTTTTTTTTTTTTTCTTTCTTTTGCTTTTTGTTTCACAGTTGCACTATGTGCCCATGCTCTCCTTCATCCCACCTCCACCCCCCTCCTCCTCCCACCATTCCCTGCACCCCAAATCCCACCCCCACCCCACCCCCCCCATCTCCCTTTCCCTCCCTTCCACTATCCATGACCGCGAGTAACAATGACTCAGCGGTCTGCACCCCACACACCTTTAATCGGGTAACCAATCACAATGCCCCGCGTCAGTCCGCACCCGCCTCTCCCCTCCCCCCCCCCCCCCCCCACCTTCCTCGCCCACCCTCCTACACCCATCCCAACCATCCCCACCCCACCCCACCCCCTCCCCTCCCGCTGTCACACACAATGCGTGTACGTCCAGCTGTCCCGTTGTGCGCATGCCCAAACGTGCAGCACGTGCTAAGAGGAAATTGAGGGAGGGACAGCAGAGGGGGGTGAGGGTGGGGAGGAGAAGGAGATGGAAAAGGGGATGGGTTGGTCGTGGGC
>JADBJO010019317.1:12500-15000 GCA_016801955.1 Conus betulinus | reverse complement strand
CGTGCGTGTGAATGTATGTGTGTGTTCGCGCGCGCGCGCGTGTGTGTGTGTGTGGTGTGTGTGTGTGTTCGTGTGTGTGGGTGTGTGTGTGTGTTCGTGTTCGTGTGTGTGTGTGTGTGTGTGTGTGTGTGTGTGTGTGTGTGTGTGTGTGTGTGTGTGTTCGTGTGTGTGTGTGTGTGTGTGTGTGTGTGTGTGTGTGTGTGTGTGTGTGTGTGTGTGTGTGTCTGTCTGTCTGTCTGTCTGTCTGTCTGTACTCACGCGCGCACTGGTAGGCGTGCATGCAAGCGATGGCTAAGTAGGCGAGCAGTAGGCGTGTAGATGAACGTGAACCAACAAGCCGAAACAAACCCCAGACAGATCACTTCAAAACAGAATGGCGGGGACCACCCCACCCCATGCCTCCTTCGCTCCCCTACCACCCCTCCCTCCCCCCCCCCACCCGAGTACCCACACACACACACACACACACACAGTACACACACACACACACACACACACACCTCTTACAGTTAAATCACCAACAAGACTGCACTCTTCCGACCTTGGGATACAACAGGCCACACACCTGTTATAGTCGACAGCCCCGCACGAACGAAGTCGCATGAGTGTGTTGTAAACAGGATGAACAAGTTGATGAACTCCTTGCCATCACACACAATAAACTCACCTGACCAGTCAACATAGGTCAAAGCTGCGGACCCTGTGTCGGACGTATAGTTATGGATTTCGCCATGGGTTTCACGTTAAAAGACAAGTCAACATAGATAAAAGCTGTGGAACCCGTGTCGGACGTATAGTTACGGATTTCGCCATGGGTTTCACGTCGAAGACAGTCCGGAGAGTACGTGATTGCGGGTTGAGTTTCCCATGGGCAAGCTGACCGGGAAAACTGAAGGTGAAGCGGGCGAAAAAAAAAACAAAACAAAACAAAACAAAACAAAAACAATGATGATAATAATGATCATTTGTGGCGCTTATCTTACATCATAAGCCCGAAGCGCTGACAAATACAGAAGAAAACAGAAATGAAACCAATAAGAAGATGAAATTGCAATAATTAAGAACCATATATCGACAAACAAGGGTGCATATTGACAGAAACCCCACACGCGCGTGAACACACGCGCGCGCGCGCACGCACACACACACACACACACACACACACACACACACCACACACACACACACACACACACACACACACACAGAATCGACAAACACACAAGAGGGGAGATTCTTCCCACGGGCAAGCTGAACGGGAAATGGAAGGCAAGGCAGCAAGAATGAAATAAATAAATGAAATGAAACAAATAATCAGGTGGGAATAACGAACAAATAAGCAAATAAATAAATACATGAAGTGGAAACAAATACTGTTTCCCCGTCATATACCATGTTCATGACTGTTTTGTAAGGGAGAAGTTTGCCTTGTGTTCTTTGCAGAAAGCAACCATTTCATGGAAAACAAAACAAAAACAAAACAAAACAAACTAATCGAACAATAAAAATCAAACATTGGTTTATAACAAAATCCTCAAAGTTAAAGAAAGACAAATTCTTGTTTATTTTAGCATTGTGTAAAATTCAGCAAATAAAAAAAAAAATCCCATGAAAAACACAAAAGAAAAAACAAACAAACAAGCAAAAACAAACAAACAAGCAAACACAAACAAGTAACCACAAGTCTATAAGAAAACCCCTCAAAGTCAAAGACACATTCTTGTTGATTTCAGCATTGTGTGAGATTCAACAAATACCCACGCGAAACAAAAAAAAACTATTTATTCCATTAAAAAAAAAAAAAGTCAATATTTGTTTATCAAAATGAAAAAAAAAAAAAAACTCAAACTAAAAAAAAAAAATCTTGCTTATTTTGGCACTGTGTAAAATTCAATAAATACCTATGCAGAGAACTAATTATTCAATGAAAACAAACAACGATTTGTCTACAACAAATCCCCCCCCCCCCCCCCCCCCCCCCTCAAACGCCAAAGAAAGACGCAGTTCTCTTCATTTCAGCTTCGTGTAAAATTCAGAAAATACTTACGACTGATCCCCTACAAGACGTTTTACGCGCCCTACGACCCGAACCAAAAAATGAGGACAACGACGCCACAGATAAAGTGTGGGATTTTTGGCTCGCCGACATCTCCACCGAGAACGCCAGGGGCGGAAAAGGGAGGGGATGGTTGGCGGTGCCTCCGCGTGTGTGTGTGTGTGTGTGTGTGTGTGTGTGTGTGTGTGTGTGTGTGTGTGTGTGTCAGAGAGAGAGAGAGAGAGAGAGAGAGAGAGAGAGAGCGCATTCCTCTTGCAAGATATCTGTCCTACGTCTTACCTCCCCCCCCTCCGAACCCACACCCACGCCAACCCCCTCTCGCTTCCTCGACCCCCGCCTACCCCGCTTTCAGTCCTTTAACTCTGGCGGACGAATTTTTTTTTTCTTTTTTTTTTTTTTTTTTGTGTGTGGAGTTGGGGCGCGCCTCTCTAATGTACAGACATG
>JADBJO010019317.1:0-2500 GCA_016801955.1 Conus betulinus | reverse complement strand
TTTCCTGTCTTTCCTTTCTTTTCTTGCTTCTCTTTCGTTTTCTTTTCTTTCTTCCTGTTCCTTTCTTTTCTTTTTTTCTCTCTTTTTTTTTCTTTTTCCTTTTCTTCTTTCTTTCTTTTCTTTCCTTTTTCTTTTTCTTTCTGTCTTTTTTCTTTTCCTTTTTTCCTTTTCTTTACTTTACTTTATTAACTTCCTTTAATTTCTCTCTTGACTTTGTTTTCCTTTCTGTTCTTGTTCTTTCTTTACTTTTATTTCTGTCTTAATTTATGGATCTTTTCGGGTCTTTTTCGTGTCTTCTTTTTTTCGTTCTTCTTTTTTTTTCTTTTCTTTCTTATCTTTTGTTTTCGTCTTCGTTGGTTTCGTTACGTTCTCTCGTTCGTTTCGTCCGTCCTTTTCTTTTTCCTGCTCTCGTTTCGTTTCTTTCTTTCTAATTATCTCTTCCTCTCTCTCTCCTTCTCCCCCAAAAAAAATCATCTCTCTCCCTCTCTCCTCTCGTCTCTCTCTCTCTCCATCTCTCTCTCTTCGGTTCTTGTTGAGAAGAATAAGACAACCAAATCCGCTGCAACTCAAGTTTCTGTTTTTAGAGTTTTTTTGTTTTGTTTTGTTTTATTTTGTTTTTAAGTGAGTTAGATAGTTTTGTTGTTCGTTCAAAAAGAATTTTTTAGAGCTTTTTTCTGTGTTTTAAAAAATTGTGTTTCGCTTGCCTGTTTGTGTTTTTCAAAAACAGACTGACACAAATCCTTCTTTCTTAAAAAGCTGAAGAAGTGTGGCAAGTGCCCCAATTCTTACTATAATGATTGGCATTCAAGTGAGACTCGAAGGTTCACGAAGCTTGGCAAATGTCCGCCAAAGCCTTTTAAAACATTAATCAGTGTCTCAAAATCTTTACCCGTACCCAGTATTTTGATTCCATGCATTTGATCGTATTTTCAGAAGGTTATGTTTATCCCTAAAAAAGCCTCGTTTTCAGAGAGAGAGAGAGAGAGAGAGAGAGAGAGGGGAGCGAGAGCGGAGAGCGAGAGGGGGAGAGAGAGAAAGCGAGAGAGGAGAGAGAGAGAGAGAGCGAGAGAGAGAGAGCAAGATAGAGAGTCCAGCGAGAGAGACAGAGCGAGAGAGACAGAGCGAGAGAGAGACAGAGCGATAGATAGAGAGCAGAGCAGCAAGCGAGCGAGCGAGAGAGAGAGAGAGAGAGAGAGGAGAGAGAGATAGATAGAAGAGAGAGGAGGGAGACAGCACCGGGGGCAAGAAAAAACAAAAACACACCAAAGACATATGCATAATGCATGCACAGGTGCACGTCAAGAAGAACACGACAGCGCGAGGCGCGCGCGCGCGCGCACACAGACACACACACACACCACACACACACACACACACACCACACACACATGCACGCACGCACACACACACACACAACACACCACACACACACACACACACACACATCATAAAAACGCGCGACCCACGCACAAATACCACTCATACACACACACATATAATACACACACGCACGCACGCACGCACGCACGCACACACACCCACACACCACACACACACACACCACACACACACACACACACACCGACGCGCGCGCGCACACGCAGAGAGAGAGAGAGAGAGAGAGAGAGATAGAGAGAGAAGAGAGAGATAAGAGAGAGAGAGAGAGAGAATAAGGGATACAGAGCCCAAGAAGCGGAACCGAGTGTCGTCGTCATTCTTCTCAGAAACTGACCACTCTTCCTGACAGAGGATCACTTAAGAGACCCAGGGGCCAGGAACATTCTGGCGGCATAATCTGTTTCGGCTCACACTCCGCGGAACATGTACTGTGCTGCTTGGAGCGCGCGCGCGGGTGTGGTGTGTGTGTGTGTGTGGTGTGTGTGTGTGTGTGTGTTTGTGTGTGTGTGTAGGGGGGAGGGGTGTAGGGGTGTTTGTGAGGGGAGTGGTGCTCGCTTTTGTAAGTGTGTTGCATGTGTGCATGTGTAGATTACTGCCTCTGTTGTTGTGTGTGTGTGTGTGTTGTGTGTGGTGTGTGTGTGTGTGTGGTTCTGTGATTGCATACCCCCCCTCTTTCCTCTCACTCTCTCCTCTCTCATCTCGTCTCTGCTCGCTCGCCTCGCAGCGTGTACGTGTGTGTGTGTGTGTGTATATATGCGTGCATACGCGCGTGCATGCGTGTATCCCGTTCGTGTAATGCGTGCGGTACGCGCGCGCCGCGCGCGGCGCGCGTGTTGGTTTGTGTGTTGTGTGTGTTGGTTTGTGTGTGTCGTGGGTATGTGCGCCCGCGCACAGTATTTGTTGGGTGAACCGTGTGCTACTCCCTCCTCCACCTCTCTGTCTCGCTCTGTCTGTGTGTGTTTGTTTTGTGTGTGTGTGGTGTGGGTGGTGTGTTGTGTGTGTTGGTGTGTGTGTGTGTTCGTGTCGTGCTGCGTGCGGTGCGTTGCGTGCGTGTGTGTGTTGTTTGTGTGTGTGTGGTTTGTGTGTGGTGTGTGAGCGCGGC
>JADBJO010019316.1:0-33495 GCA_016801955.1 Conus betulinus | reverse complement strand
AAGATCAGATGAAGAAGGAAAAAAAAAACTACACAACTGGTTCAAAACAAAAATGATATGGCTGGAGGCCCTATTAGGGCTGTCAACACACTAAAAACTTGTACGTGGTTATAGCCCAGTGTAGCACTGGGAGACCACAAGGGCTCGATTGGGATGGCAGTGATCAGTTGTGAAGTGTTAAACAGGTACACACATGCGCACGCGCACGCGCGCACCACACACAACACACACACAGAATGATGAAGGAATAATAATAATAATAATAATAATAACACAGCTGGCACTTCATTCAGTCGTTTCCGGTGTCATCCAGTCAATATCGTTCACTCAGTTTCCTTACTTCCTTCATTCTTTCAATTTTTCACGCAGGGTGCATGCTATGTGTAATGTGTCATCCATACCAACGGCCAAAAAACTGGCCTTCTCTTCCGAAAGTTGGTGATGGGATTTTACATGTGTGCAAGATATTATGCGTGCGTTCACACACGGAACCTCGGTTTATAATCTCATTCAAAGGACTGTATGGGGAGTGGGGTCAGAACTAATGTTAACTCCGAGGGAAAAAAAACCTCCCTGTCGAAAAGGCCCGGCGGAGATTGAACCCGCAACCCTTGGATTACAAATCTGGCGCTCTACCAACTGAGCTACTCCGGCCCCCTAATCAGTGTGGAAAGACACAAACCTGGATCAGACGGAGTAATCAGGACCCCATTTTACCAAAACGTTCGGGAGAAAAATCAACCTGGCCATTTCCTGATTTCAAGATCTCTGGACAAACAGCCGGGTCACATTCCAGTTCCCGGCATTTCTGGACGTATGGTTTCATCCATGGATTCAACCCACCCTGTACATCAAACATTGGAAGGTGGTTCAGTGGCTCTGAAAAATGACCCAACCAAGCACTTTCAACTGAAATGGTACCTTGTCCTAAAGATTTTTTTTCATAAAGACATATGTGGCTGTCACATCATGGTTTATGACCAAACTGTGTGCAATTATCTGCTTTTATGAACAGTAAAATGATTTCAAGCCAGTATGTATACAATACAGTCTATTGCTCACTGAAAATGTTTACATGGGCATTGTCAAAGCAACTTCCTTTTCAAGGAACTCACTCTAGGGACTACAGCAAACCATGCCAACAAGGAAGAAGAAAAAGTACATGAGGGCATTGTGTACACACACAGTTTGACCGTGGTGGACAGGTGGAAGTCAGATGAAGCAAGACTCCGTGGCCATGCACCAGTCTGTATTAACCAGTCAACTCTGTAAATGTTTCATATCTAACACTTCATTTATGACTTTCAAAAAATACCCGATTCGTTTCAGTTCTCTTTTATTTGAAAGTAATAATTCAATTCTGTTAAATGAAAGGGTAATTCAATTTTAATTTTTAAAAAAAAAAAAAAAAATCTCCCAAGCATCTGATCTTTCTTGACACTTCCAAAACATTTCACCAATTCTTCTAAAGATAAGACATGTCCAAAGGTTTTCAATTTTTGGATCAAAACACTGCAAGAACATTTTTAAAAAAGAGAAAGACATGCATACAAACCTCTGAGGATGGAACCCTGTAGACAGTTGCAGCTTTTCTGCTACCTTATGCACTGCATGAAGAGAGCGGAGTCCACCAGCTCTGCCTCTTCTGTATAATGAACCAGTTGCCCATGCTGGACTGACCAAGGGCAAAGTTATCTGGACAAAAGATCTGTCCAAAGGGTCCAGAGGGCACTGAATCCATGGTGCCTTGCTTCTAGTCTCCTCCTGAAAAAGGCAAAGGGGAAAAAATTTCAAACAATGCAAAAGCCACCACTGTTCATTGTACACTGGTTTATATCAAATGAAGTAAGCAAGCTCAGTTTAAGAAGAAATAACTCTTGCCAAGTGCAAGATAGTGATAATGTTGCTTATAGCCCAGCCGACCGCAAAGGGCCATATCAGGGCTGTCAAGGCTAAAATCAACTCACAGGTCATTCATCCACACAATTCTTTGAAAAGTGCCAAGTACAATTAGTGGAAACTATGCTAGTAAGGCTGAAGAGGAGAGGGCTAACCACTCTCTGACATGAAAAACGAGATTCATCCATTATTCAATGCTGATCAGATGTTCTGAAATAATCTTCCTGTTGAATTACACCCCTAAACTTTGAAAGACAGGCACAACCACAGATCACCAAAAATATATCAAACGTATCAGGAAAAAAAAAAACTTTAAATAGTAAATGTCTCTACTGCAAAAAACACAGAATGAACACTAAACTATTGTTCCAGTACTTACAGTCCCATTGCCTAGATATCAGAGCAGAGCAAATCAAATTCTGGAAAGGAGAAAAATTTTTTTTGCAGGGGAAAGAAAAAGCCGAATGAACGGAGTGACAGCGCCATGAATTTCTAGAATATCCAGCTGATGCAATTTATAGGACACCACTGAAACACTCTTGATGTAAAGGGAAGACATACACACACATCTATGGTTAAAAGACATACCAGTAATATATATATGATTCTAGATCATTATTCAGACATACAATCTGAAACCAATGTTTTAGAGGAAAGTATAGGTAGATGTCGGATGCTGCAGAAGAAGGCCTCCTGTGACGCTGCCCCATGGACCTGGAGCATTTTTGTTTGAATAACAACCTATGAAAACCAGCCTTCAGGAATATCACAATTCTTACAAACTCACTTTCACCCTCTAAACATCACTTACAAAAAAATCAGAACCTGCTTTGCTCTTTTTTTAGACTGAGACTTCACACATGAATTAACTCCACTGTTCATTTTCTTCACTCAGCCTTCCCACAAGCAACACAGACATTGCCACCTTATTCAACCAACAAAAACTTCTTCCATTTCTTTTGGATATTGGCGTCAAATTAAAATATGCTTCTTTTCACTGATGACTTTACATTACATACCGTGATTGCTCTGCGATTTCTGAGTTCTCCACTTGAATGTACTACGGTAATCAGTTAACCAGTAACTGCTGGTAAAATACCATTTCTGATGGTCCAAAGGACTGGTTTTATTTCACTGGGCCTGGCAGCTAAACTGGAGATGGCATCAGAACGAAATGATCCATGCATTAATTTTTTTTAACTAGGATACATATGCATTTTGGCAAAATGAAATTACCAAATCCACTGTATTATGTGTAGTTTCAGACTGGTAAACAGTGCACTGAATCACACAAAGTAAACATCATATTCTTTTGGTTCCGACATTGGTTAAAACGCACGCACTTCGTGCCCTAAAAGTCATTACCCGCACTCGGCCTGCACTGCATCTCTTGTGGTCTTAGATCCGAGCCTATCACCCTGGTTAAATACATCTGCTTAATATTCTGACTGTAGGCATAGTTGAGCAATGCACAACAGTGCAACAGTCTTCAAGCATGTTGAAGCATGCTGCAGGCTCGCAGAAAAAGAGCGAGACTCACCATGTTTTACAAAATTCACCACGGCATTGCCTGCGTCAACTCTCAGCAACTTCCCTCGTCAGCGCCAGCAAGACGCTCTTCAAGGCGCACCCACCACCTTCAATGTGATGTCCCACACAGAGCCGCACTGGCTACCGTCACAAATCCTTTTTCCCAAGGACCATACTGGAGTGGAACAGCCTTCCTGCAGAGACTGTGTCGGCGCCGTCCCTGGCTGCCTTCCAGGCCAGGTTGGCACGCCTCCACTAACCCCCCCCCCCCCTCCACCCTTTCCCCCCTCCCCCTCCTTCCCCCCCCCCCCGTCAACCCCTATCATTGGTAACGGATTTGGCAATACCCTGGACTTTGAAAACTTTAACATGTGTTCACTCGGGCGGAACGGAAGCTTTTTCTTTTCCTTTAAAATAGTGCGGCTGATCGTCTGACTGTTGATGCTGGCTGCCTAAACACAAGAAGAAGAAGAAGAAGAAAGTGACTGCCTCACCGAATAAGACCGAAAAGCTCAAAAAGAAAACTTAGTGAAAGACTTACCACTCACACGGGCCATTTCTGACAGTCGGTAACGAGTAGCGCTAGGGGAAGGAAAAAAAAACAAACAAAAAACAAAAAAAACAGCCAGCACGCAAACGAGTCGTCAACATCATCTCGACACCGTCGAATGCTCAAATGGCGACTAAGCTACATGCGGATGACGGTGAACGGCGGGAAGCACGTGCCGGTGTCGGCTGACGTCATATTGGTCCCAGTCTTGAAAGGGCCTATGTCGTCTGCTATGCTGTGTGAGAGAGACACAGAGACAGAGACAGAGAGTACGTGTATGTGTACGTGTGTGCTTGGCCTTGAGTCCAAAGAAAGAAAGTCTGAGTTTGTGTGCATTTGACTTAGGCAGCCAATCGACTTGAAGATTTTGCGCGGGAAACCAACAGTTGGTCCTGTGCAAAGAAAAGAGAGAGAGGGGACGTTTACTGGTTAGGGAAGTGAAGGTAGGTGGTATGAGCGTTGTTTACTGGACGTATCTGCTTTTCTCCCCCTTCCCCGTTGTTTGTGTGTGTTCATCTTGTCGTTAGGCAGCCAATCGACTGGAAGATTTTGCGCGGGAAACCAACAGTTGGTTCAGTGCAGAAAAAAAAAAAAAGGAGCGAGCCATACAGAGAGGGTGAGTGGGGGGGGGGGGGGGGGGGGGGGGGGTTACTTGGCAGGGAGGGGGTGGTGTGTGTGTGTGTGTGTGTGGTTTCCAGGCGTACCTGCCTGTCCCCCCACCCCCCTTCCCCCATGAGGAGTTATACGCAAAGCCCAGTCCAGCATATTTGCGATCATAACCACCACGAATAGGGGTGGCGACTACGTCAAGCTCCCGGATGAGGTGAGGGAGTGGGGGGTGTGGGCTCCGGGGGTGGGGGTGGATTCTGAGTGTTCGGACTTTAGGAGGGATAACGCCCCCTCCCTTTCTCATGCCCCCCCCCCCCCCCCCCCCCCCCCCATTTTTTTTTTTTTAACCAACATTTCAGGAGGGGTCTTCTCCTCCTCCACCCCCCACCCCCCCCCCCCGTACCCCTTGCATTTATAAAATTGGAAAAATCCGTCTTCTCATCACCCAGTCCTCCATGTAGGGGGGGGGGGGGGGGGGGGGGGGGGCAGCAGTTTTTCACTGTGTTGTTCTTTCTGTAATGTTCGACAATATTGTGTTGTACTGTTGCATTGTGTAGTGTTCTGTATTGTCATTTTTGTACTGTTTCGTCTTGCGTTTTACTGGAGTGCAGTGCACTGTCTTGCGTTGTATCGCGATGTACCGCACTATGTAAGGTCGCGGTGCTGTACCCTACCAGCCGTGCAGGCAGTGTATGATAAAAATAAATAAATAAATAAATACATGGTGTCTGAGACATGGAATGATGGAAGTCGAGCCCGCCTCTCTTTTTCCCGCTTCTTTAACCTCCTCTGAATTAGATCGGATATCCGTTTATAGCCGGATGGACAGAGAGTATTTTCAAGCTGTGCAAAACAAAACAAAAAAAAACAAACACGAAGAATTCGACTCCATAGGTGATTCAAACCTGCAACTATAAGGTCCGTCGCAGAACGATCTAACAATTTGACTAAGGATCCCCCGCCCTCCACCCGTAACCCACCTCCTCCATTCGCATCAGCCCCCCACCCCACCCCCACCCCCCACCCCCACCCCCACCCCCGTTGAATTATATTGTGTTGCAACCGCATATTGATCTCATTGATCTGTATTGGGTTGTATTGTGGGTCGCTTCTGGCAGCATGGACGTGATATCCTTAAACAGACGAGTGGAAGTCTTTTCACATGTCTGTGCCTACCTGTTATTAAATGCATGCTTTTCTTTGTCGGTCGTCCGTCGATGTGTTTGGTGTCTGGTTCTCGCTGAAGAGGACGATCGGCAGATTTCCTGAAAGACACAGTGGCATCTATTTGTTTGAAAAAAAAAAAAAAAAAAAAAAAAGTCTATCCAAGATCATATTTTCAATGTTTTGAATCACATCGTGTTTTGTATACTATGATGATATATCGCTTTTTTATGGACATGATTTTGGAGTTTGTAATGTAAAAACAAGATTTTTTTTTTTTTAAATCAGGTCTGCAGTGTAGGGTGTGGAGAAGGAGAGAAGGAAGGGATGAGGGAAGAGGAGTAATGAGGAGGAGGATGGGGGTCTTGGAATTTCTGTATCAAGTACTGTTCTGAAAATCGATGCACTCTCTCTCTCTCTCTCTCTCTCTCTCTCTCTCTCTCTCTCTCTCTCTCTCTCTCTCTCTCTCTCTCTCTCTTCGCGGTCCACTCAGCAGTATTGTCTGTCAGCCTCTTTCTCTGCCTGTCCTGTCTTGTATTTCTCCGCTGTGTTCCTCGGATGACGGTCTAAGGCCCTTGATCTTGTCACATATCCAGCGACACCTCAGAAAGGATATGACAATTCTGTTACAAAATGTGTTAGGTTTAGGGTAAAATTAACAATAATGGATGAACGTACATTACCGTATAAGGTTGATCGTGTGTTGTTTGAATTGGATGAACATGACAAGGAAACTGGGCCTTGAATGTTCGTTGTAAATCATACATGTATGGGTTTGGTTATGGTCTGGCTGAACCAAGGGGTTAATGCAATTGATGATTTTATCCGAGTCTTTAGAGAGATAGACTAATTGGGCGCAGATGGCAAGAATGGAATCATATTAGTAACAGCGAAAGATTTAATGTTTACAGGTCTTCTTGCACTGTGCCTAATGTTAAAACCTGTCCATTTCTGAATCTGGGCAAGCATTTAAAGTATGTATACAAGCTAATCCGCGTGCAGTGAAACTTCCTTGATGAAACTGAAACCGAAACTGAAACCAAAATTGAAAGCAGTAGGGACGAACAGTAAAACCTACCTTTCTTCCTGCATCAGAGATACGGTGACGTAATATGTTCGAGGCGTGCTTACGAAATAATTGCATGATCATGTGCGGATCTGTGTATACGAGTATTATGTGCAGGACATTTTTGTTCTGTCTTCTTCTTCTTCTTCTTCCTAAAATAAGACTAAAATACTGGTTTACTCAAAAAACGAGTAAGTCACCAGCGCGCATGTTAAAAAATAAAATAAAATGAAATAAAATAAAAAATAAAGTACGACTCAACCTGTTGGCCCCTGGAGCGAAATCTGGCAACAAGGAGTCGCACACGACTGTGTGTGTGTGTGTGTGTGTGTGTGAGAGAGAGAGAGAGAGAGAGAGAGACGAGAGAGAGAGAGAGAGAGAGACGATGTTTTCATGGAATTTTGTTCCGTTTCACTTAAAAGTTGCAGGGGACATTATTCTCAATCCTTTCTTCGTCACCAGACCATGGAGAATAAACAATCTTGGAGTCGAAAAAAATAAAGGTTCTGCAATAACTAGCTCTTCGTAAGGTCATAAAACATTATTTTGCACTCTTTCCTGACCAGTATTGAGGCACAAGAGAAACAGGTTTGTCCAACCGAACAATTTACAGAGAAGATAAGAAAGAGAGACTGATTTTATTCGTTTACGTGGCTGTGAGTTCGAGTCTGAGTTTTTGAAGACTAGAACGAATTATTTCCTAGTCCGTTTTTACGACAAAAGTGGTTATGTGTCTCTTATCAAGTTTTCATTTGAATGGGGTCTAGCACTACTATTGATATTTGTTGCCAAGCTGAAAAACGAACAGTTGAAAGCTTTTGTGTTATTTGCGCTCGCTTGTGAAACTGAAAAGACTGTGTTCTTAACCGAAGGCATTGAGTCTTTCAAAAATCGATGCTTTTTAATATTTTAAAAACAAAGGATCTATGATCAGAGCCGATGTTAAGGTTTGTTTGTTGTTTGTTTTCAACATCCCATTATTCATTTGTTTACCAGCACCCCATACGTGCACCACACCCCACTTCCCACAACACCTATCCAACTCCCTCATTCCCATCCCCATCCATTTGCTGCAGTAACTACCTGTCCTTTCGCCACTTCCCTGTTTAAAAAAAAGTAAGATTGGTCAAAGTAACATTTACCAGACATCACTCTTGACAACACCATCCTTAATGACCCTTACCATCACTGTTTGTTTGTGTTTTTTTAGAGTGTTTGTCCCGCTTCAGATAATATGGGTTGTGCAAGTTCTATAATCATCAAAGTGTCCTGAAGAGTTTATAGTGAAGTTGACAGTGTGAGTCGCCCACAACATCTATTCAGTGCACTGCTATATACGTCCAATTTGGATGGGTCCTACATTATCCACATCTTTGTTTTATATGGCCCAAATAACACAACTGATTATTTTGTTCCCTTACGATGCACACACACCAAAGTGGCTGACAGCTGTTTGTGTGTTTTTGATAAATTTTCAACATTTTGTGGGAAATAGATCAAGAGATATGATTTTATTGTATCTCTCGGACTAAAAGGTAGAATGATGTTATTGTATCTCTGGGTCTTAAGTGATCCAGGAAGCAAGCTAAAGGTTAAAACTACCGGATTAACATTTGAACGAAAGTGATCTAATATAATTTGTTTTTCATTTTCTTGACATTTACTTGGAAAACTATGCAATAAATTGTTGATTTTAAAAGGAGAAAAAAGATGTAAACAATCACCATAGTGAATATTTCACATGAATATTTTCACCATGGTTAGATAATGTTAGGAACTATCAGGCTGAACTCACCTGGAATCTGAGGATTTCAGGGAAGACCTCCTGATTTTCAGTAACAGGAACAGCAAACATCCCCCTCCAAAATGTTATATATATATACATATATATATATATATATATATATATATATAGTCCTGTGAAAAAAAGGAACTCACAGAATGCTTTAGCACCCACAGTCTCGTAGAATGTCAAAGTTTTTTTTCCAATCCAGGGGTTCCATGATCATATGTATCAATGTGTTTTTTTATGTTGAGCAGTCTGTCATGAATACACTTGATGCTGATGAATAAAAAGAAACAGCAATAAGAATGTGTGCAAATGTGCATATGTTAGCTTACCTACAAACAGATTTGAATGCATGCGTGTGCAACTTTACACAAGCATAGATCAGTGTTTTTTGTTTTCTCATGTCTTGCATGCTGATTGTCTGACAAAAGTCCTAATCAAGTTTGCTTCCTTGCAGATCTGGCAACCGGGGAATCAGAATCACAGGATAGCAAATGTGAGAGAGAAAAACAAAACACATGATCAAAGAATATGGATTGAATTAATCTACAGGCTGAAAGTTTAAAATGAACTTAGATCATATGACAAGAACAAGAAAAGGAAAAATTCTGCGACTTTTTATAAACTGAAAATTTTAAGCCATTTTTTGTCTATCTCATTCTATCAAACAGACCCCTTTTTGTTATTGTTGTTGTTCTTCTTCTTCTTGTTCTTGTTGTTGCTATTGCTGAAATAGATGTGTACACACATGTATACACACACACACACACACACACACACACACACACACACACACACACACACACACACACACACACACACAGTATGTTTCTGCAAATGGCCCCATTTTAATTTTAGATGAATTAATGAATTCCAGTTAGATTTTTGCTTGCAACTATCTAGAATTATAAGGATGAAAATGAAAATGGGTTCATTACAGGAAGTAACAACAAAATAAAACAAGTGCCAGCAAACAAATCATCAATTGCTATGAAAATGACTTCTTACTCTCACTCTCTCCTCTCTCTCTCTCTCTCTCTCTCTCTCTCTCTCTCTCTCTCTCTCTCTCTCTCTCTCTCTCTTCTCTTTGTCTGTCTGTCTCTCAGTCTGTCTGTCTGTCTCTGTCTTTCTGTCTCTCTCTCTCTTTCTTTCATTCTCTCTTGCACACAGATTTTATGCACACATCATCAAACTAAACAACATGTACAGGTGTATGTAATAAGGTTGTATGATGGAAAGTAATGACAAGGAAAGAGTGTTTTGTATCAATGGCCATTTACATTTATCAAAGGACTAAAGAGTAAAAGTTTAAGAAATAATATGGTCACCAATTTAACAACTAGAGAGATATCAATTATATCACTCATAGATGTTTGTATTGATGGCCATTTTCAACCATCAAAGAACTACAGAGTGAAAGTTTAAGAAATAATGCAGATGGTAATTTAACATCTAAAGAGATCTTCAGTCATTAAACCCAAGACGATCTGTCAGTCAATATGATGTACACATGCACACTACATGATACTTTTTAAAAATATATATATATATGTTTTTTTTTTCATTAGTCGACAATTGATCCCAGTGGTCAAGCGGACGCCATGGTGAGGGCCAGAACCAGCCGCGTGGTCATGTCCCAGCGTGACGTCCGACAGACCACCCAGCCGGAGTCGCCCCAGCCATCGGCGGCAGTGCCCCACAACGTGCGCTCCACCATGTTCTGCACCTGGTGCCGCCGCCAACGGCCGGCAGTACGCCTGCCTGGCGGAGTGCTCCCACGCCTCCTGCGTGGACGCCGAGTGCCTGGTGCCCACCCAAGACTGGGCCAGCTCGGCCATGAAGAGCGAGGGGTGGGTGCCGGCGTCGGGGCCGTGCTGCGAGGACTGCCTGGAGGCCGCCTTCGAGCAGCGGCGGAAGTCGGAGATGGGGAGGGTGGGGGGGCGGGACTTGATGGAGGAGGTGCACAGCTGGTGTGTGGGGAAGGGGGACGTGGTGCGCCACACAGCACAGAAAGGCTGGAAGGCTCTGTGCGGGTGGCTGGGGCGGGCCAGGCAGCGGTGGAGACCCCGGAGTGACGATGTGAAAGTGGGTAACTGGTCTTTGTATCGCTGTTTTCATACATTTGCTTTTCTTGTTTTAACCTTAAGTCATTGGTCTGTAGGTCACGAGTCTTTGTATCACTATTATAATACATAACACTTTCTTTGTTTTAACCTGAGCTCACCCCGAATAAAGATGCAAGGGTAAGTCATTGATCTGAAATTCACCAGTCTTTGTATCACTATTATAATAAATTATCTCATCTTACCAGCCGCCGTGGCGAAGTGGGTTAGCGTCGTGGACTCCCGGCTGGGAGGTCGTGGGTTCGAATCCCATCAGAAGTCATGTGGGTTTTTCTGCCCCGACCGGCTCCTACCCAGAGTTGAGTTTGCTGCGGGCTCAGTTGGGAAGACTGGGACCACACAGTCGAGTTTCATCCACTTAATGGATGCGTTTCTGAGAGTGTTGCTCAAATTTCCTGCAACACTGCAGGTGTCTGTATCTCTCGGGCCTGGTTGACGCCGGGATATATTATGAAAGGAAGCGTAGAGTACAGCTCTGTCATGTAGTCTCAGACCGAAATGGAAATCCGTAGCATCATCTTAATCATCCTCATTCTCATCGATCAGCATAAAAAAAAGTCTCAAATTCTGTGGTCCTTCATGCCCTGCTCTCATGGTGACCTCAGTTGCGATGTCCTCGCCACGTCTGTGGCCTTGGTTTGGTTCCGTCCGGGTCACCGGTATCGGCGAGTCCATGGGGGCTGTCGTTGGACGGACGTGGTGGCGCCCTCCAGAGGGAGAGCTCACTCACGCCGGCTCCGTGACTAAGCAATTATTGTCGTGAGTAGGGGACTTAGTAGGTGATGTCCTGCGTATGTTAGATCAGAACAGGCGCCACTGAACACCACTGAAGTGACTCGGCAGCAGTGCAGTGTCTCCTCCGGTGGGTTGCCTCTTGACGACTTGACATTGACTGCTCCCTGTGGATTGCTGGTGCCGGGGCTGTGGCGGGGGGGACCGACCGGGGTGTGGCTGTGGACGGGGTGTCGGAATGAGCGAGCGTGGGTGGGTGCACTGCCTCTGAGGTGGCGCAGGTTGGGACAGCAAAAAAAAAAAAAAAAAAAAAAAAAAAAATGATCTCATCTTGTTTTAAGCTTAGGTCATCGGTCTGTAGGCCATGAGTCTTTGTATTACTATTGTCATACATAAGCTTTTCTTATTTCAACCATAGGTCATTGGTCTGTAGATCAAGAGTTTTTGTATCAGTATCATCATATGCAGGACTTTTCTTCTTTTCACCTTAGGTTATTTGTCTGTAGGTCACCGAGTCTTTGTATCACTATTATCATGCATAGTACTTTTCTGCTTTAACCACAGGTCATCGGTGTGTAGTTCACCAGTCTTTGCATGTCTGATATCACAGCTTTTCTTGTTTTAGCGTTAGGGTCATTGGTCTGTGGGTCACTGAGTCTTTGCATCTCTATTATCATACATTATTTTTTCTTGTTTTAACCTTAGGTCATTGGTCTGTAGTTCACCAGTCTTTGTATCACCATTATCATACATAAGGCTTTTCTCCTTTTAATCTGAATTCAAGTGTCTTACAAGTGTCTAGGATCATTCTTGACATCTACATGAATCTGCTGAGGAAATTGGGGGTTGGAGGCGGATGGGAGATGGATGAGTTGTGTGTTGATTATATCATAAGATCAAGACCGTAGACAGTCTGTCTGCTTTATCACCCATGGTGAATGTGGATGTTAACTCTCTGAAAGACCATTACACTTCAGCCTCCATTCACACTTCTCAGCTCCAGTCAAGTTCTCAAACCACCGGTCCATTACTTGATTCCAGTTTGATTTGTCTGCCATACCCTCAGGTATTATTCAGGATTTTTCTCCTTTCTCAGGTCTCATGCCAGCTGTATCGATGATGTTGTGAAGCTGAACATCTTGACATGAGGATATGAAGGCACAATGTTGTTCTGGAGCAGATGAGTCTCGATGGACGATGTTGTGAAGTTGAAATCTTGAAATCAGGATATGTTGGTACAACGTTGTTCTCAGTGATGAGTCTTGATGGATGTTGTTATGAAGTTGACACATCCTGAAATGGAGGATATGAAGGTACAACATTGTTCTGTATCTGATGAGTGTTTACAGATGATGTAGGAAAGTATAGACCTTGGAATGGAGTGAATGAAAGTGTTGGTATGTTGAATTGGATAGTCTAGGAGTGAAGATCAGTTTAAACAAAACTTGTCAAATGTTGGTACTAGTATGTAGTATTCCACTGCTGTATTATAAACAGTGCATGTTTGCTTCAGCATGGTTTAAAGTTTATCGTTGGAGTACTCCTATTTTGTAGAAAATACTTTCATTTGGATTTGGAATACTCCAGCTTGTGTCCAAGTCAAATGTTGGGTTGATCGGGATCTGGACAGCTAGTGATGTTGATCGTGTGTGCATCCCTGGCTGTCCTGATAACTCTCCAACCCCACCATCCCCCATCCTGTCTTCCCCATGCATGCGTTCCCTCATATTCCCATCTCCACACTGTCTTCATGATATGACTCTCACTCATTCCACTTTTCACAAACAGCCATCATATCCCTCCTCACCCCGCAGCAGAAACGATGTGCATGTTATTTTAAAAAAAAAAAAAAAATCATTCCTATGTGAACAAGAGAGGAGGGTGATTGACCTGATAGAGGTGTGTATGTGTGGGAGGAGGTGAAGTGATTGACCTGATAGAGGTGTGTATGTTGGGGGGGGGTAGGGGTGTTGAGTTCAGGAGAGGTGTGTCAGGAGAGGTGGGTGGAGGTGAGGTAATTGATCTGATAAAGGTGTGTGTGTGTGTTGGGTGGGGAGGTGGTGAGCAATTGACCTGATAGAGGTGTATGTGTGTGTTGGTGTCAGGAGAGGAGGTGGGGTGATTGACCTGATAGAGGTGTGTGTGTTGGTGTCAGGGAAGGTGGGTGGAGGTGAGGTAATTGAACTGATTGAGGTGTGTGTGTTAGTGTCAGGGAGGTGGAAGGAGGTGAGGTAATTGAACTGACAGAGGTGTGTGTGTGTGTGTTGATGTCAGGGGAGGTGGTCAGATGATTGACCTGATAGAGGTGTGTGGTGTGTTTGTGTCAGGGGAGGTGGTTAGGTGATTGACCCGATAGAGGTGTGTGGGTGTGTGTGTGGT
Source organism: Conus betulinus (assembly GCA_016801955.1). Classification (NCBI taxonomy): domain Eukaryota; kingdom Metazoa; phylum Mollusca; class Gastropoda; order Neogastropoda; family Conidae; genus Conus; species Conus betulinus. The sequence continues at coordinate 19,654 of JADBJO010019316.1, read as the reverse complement.
GTCAGGGGAGGTGGTTAGGTGATTGACCCGATAGAGGTGTGTGTGTGTTGCTTTCAGGGAGATGGTCAGGTGATTGACCTGATATAGAGGTGTGTGTGTGTGTGTGTGTGTGTGTGTGTGTGTGTGTGTGTGTGGTGTGTGTGTGTGTGTGCTTCAGGGGAGATGGTCAGGTGATTGACCTGATAGAGGTGTGTGTGTTGGGTGTCAGGTGAGGTGGGAGGAGGTGGGGTGATTGACCCTGATAGAGGTGTGTGTGTGTGTGTGTGGTGTCAGTGGAGATGGGAGAAGGTGAGGTGATTGACCTGATAGAGGTGTGTGTGTGTGTGTGTTGGTGTCAGTGGAGATGGGAGAAGGTGAGGTGATTGACCTGATAGAGGTGTGTGTGTGTGTTGGTGTGTCAGGGAAGGTGGGAGGAGGTGAGGTGATTGACCTGATACAGGTGTGTGTTGGTGTGTTAGGGGAGGTGGGAGGAGGTGCGGTACGAGGCAGAGGGGCTACCTGGAGGTGAAGGTGGTGGTCAGCAGGGAAGGGGGTGATGCAGCACATGGAGGTGGACTTCCCTACCGAGGTCCCCATCATCCACCTGAAGGAGGAGCTGGCCATACTGGTCAGTGCTGTGGACTCTGTGTGTGTTGTGTGTGTGTGTGTGTGTGTGTGTGTGTTGTGTGTGTGTGGTGTGTGTGTTTGTGTGTGTGTTGTGTGTGTGTTTGTGGTGTGTGTGGTGTGTGTGTGTGTGTGTGGTGTGTGTGTTGTGTGTGTGTGGTGTGTGTGTGTGTCTCTGTGTTGTGTATGAGGTGTGTGTGTGTGTGTGTGTGTGTGTGTGTGTGTGTGTGTGTGTGTGTGTGTGTGGTGTGTGTGTGAGAGAGTACATGATAATGAGGAATTGATCATGCTGGTCAGTTTTCTGTGTGTTTGTGTGTGTGTGTGTGTGTGTGTGTGTGTGTGTGGTGTGTGTGTGTGTGTGTGGGTGTGTTGTGTGTGTGTGTGTGTGTATGTGTATGTGTGTGTGTGTGTGGGGGGGGGGGGGGGGGGGGGGGTGGACTCCCCCAAACTCCACTGAATTGTGGGAGGGACTGAAAGTACATTAATGCTCATGACTTCTTCTCAGCAGCCTCATGTTGTATGCAACAATATTTCATAGCTCACAATCACAGTATTTTTGATGTGGCCAGAAGTGTCTACAATGTGGCTGTTATACTGATAGCAGCCTGTTTATGGACCTTTGAGACACTGAGAACACATGTAGTGTTTGAATTTTTTTGTTTGGACTGGGGACACTCAAACATGCTGGTTCCACCATGAAGCAGTTTTGCCGTAGATAGTGGGCTTATCAGGTGGTGTCCTGCACATGTTGTTATTATTTGATAGTACTGATATCATGCCTGTCCTCGGTTAGAGACCAAGCTGTGAGTGCTTTACAATCCATGCAGCTGAGGAGCTGCATGCTGGCGCTATGTTCCGTCATTTCTGCACCGTTCAGTCTGACAGTCACTCAGTTTTGCATTCACGTTTTCGTTTTTTTCGGTGCATGCTGTGTATCTTCATGCCATCCAAACCAACGTCCAAACTGGTCTTCTCTTCCTGAAGTTGGCGATGGGATTTTACATGCATGCAAGATATGTGTGAGTTCACGCACAGTACCTCAGGTTTTTAGTCTCATTCAAAGAAGTTTTGGGGAAATGGAGTCAGAGCCATTCTTTACTCCAAGGTCAAAACAGAAAAAAAATAAAGTCCCCCTGCCAAAATGGGGGTGGGGGGTGGGGGTGGGATATCAGACCAGCGCACAAAGTGTTATCAATCCTGTCCACATGTGTTGCAGGTCGATGTTCCAGTTGTAATCAGTTGACAGTCCACCCTGCTCATTTATGTTGCAGACTGTTCCATCCATCATTTTTTTTTTTTTTGGGGGGGGGGGGGGGGGGGGGATGTGGGGGGGGGGGGGGGGGGGATTTCAGGCCAGAGCACAAGGTGACTTCAGTCCTGTGCACCTATGTTGCAGATCGATGTTCCTGCAGAGGCACAGCAGTGGTTCCACCTGGCCCAGCCAATAGATGACTCTAAGACACTCGAAGACCTCAACATAGAAATGGGTGCCATCCTCGAGGTCAAATGTCGGCCCTTGACATGCTCCTCCATCCCTTCCCCCTTACACCCCAATGTCTCCCGTGGTGCACATACAATCATGGTACATGTTTGTATCATGGTAGGAAGTCTGCCCCACCACAAAAAGAGGACTTGCATTTGGAAACCAGGAGAAGCACGCGTGTGTACTCTGACTGGTTAGGAAAAAACCCGAGCTGTTCCGTTAGTTCGGAAACAATGTCGCTCAGCTAGATGTGCCTCATGCAGAAATTGTCAGATACAGAGCCAGACGCTTCCAGCACCTAGGCAGAATTGTTCGGACAAAGAAACATCGGGTTTGGGGCTTTGGGGTTTTTTGTTTATTTTGATTTGCTTTTGACCTCTGTCAGAGTTATGTTTTCACTGGGTGTCTGTTGGTTAGTTTGTCTGTCAGGACAATTACGCAAAAAAAAACAAAAAAAACCCAAAAAAAACACTCACACACACAAAAACTTTGTAACTGATTTAAATGAAATTTGGAGGAAAGATCTAAAGTGGTCTGAGGACAAGCCTGTTAGATTTGGTTTAAAATCCAGATCAAAGAGCAGATACAGTTTCTCCGACCGTGGCGGAGGTCTTGGCTTTCCGTTAGTGCTCTTCTAGTTTCGTGTTGTGATGCAGAGAAGAGAATGACAGCAAGCGGATGATCCGGTGAAAGTGTGCAGGGCATGAAGAGTCTTTCAGTAGAGCAGGTCGTGAACACCAGATGAATAGGCATTATTCATAGGATGATGATCTTCCCTGCTTGATTCACACACACACACACACACACACACACACACACACAGAGGTAAATGCAAACATATGTTCATCACCCTCTTAACTGGTTATTTGAATTTTCAGACGGAAAAATGGGAAGTTTTTTCAAGACATTTGATACCAAACCCTATATTCAAGTACAAATCGAACATTCCAACACATTTTAAATTTTTCAACTTTTTTTTTTTTTTTCAGATTTTGAAAAATCAGTCTTTCAGAAATTTCCGCTTAAGAAATATCGATTTTAGTTACATAGATGATATCTTAACAAGGTCTACTTAATTTGAAAATAGCTCTGAAAATAGATCAATCTGTAGGGATCTTTGTGGAAACTGGATTTTTTTTTTAAATTGGGTTTTGAAAAAAGAGGACACCACTGCCACATTATCAACCAGTCAGTAAACCCATTTTGTAGGTTCGGAACATGCAATCACACTTCATCATAGGCACACAAGTCACAAAACACATTTGTGACCCAAGGAAAGACAAACTCTCTGGACATACTGAATCAAAGATGCTGTTTGCTAGGAGAGACCCAAGGACATGTGCACACACTTGTCCTAACAGCTTGAACTCAGTGCTTGAGATTTGAAGCGGAGGACAAGTCACTCAGCAACCAAAAGGTTCACATAATATATGACCTAAAAAATGTTGGAAAATAGGTTGGACTGGAGAGCAAGACAGGTATTTACATGTAGTTTTGAATATTTACGCAGTGTATCGGCTCCACATCTGTCCAATTCTTACACTATGTTGTATGCAGTGTACTAAGTCGGAGACTGTGAAAATCATGCATGGCTTCTTTGCTTGGTTTTGTCTGTTTGTTTTCTGCACCTAATTGTTAATTTTAACATGAAGATGTTTCACAAGGTTTAACAAGGCCATTCATCTTCAACCGAGGTGAAATGGAAGTCTAGGCTGCCTTGAATAACTCCTCAGAATCTTGCCAAACAAGAAGTGTTCACTGAAGACCCAGCAGAGATTTAACTGCTCAAATGTGCTGTCTGCCCCAGTGTACAGCTACGAAACATGAAATCTGAAAACTACCCAAGAACACTGCAACACTTTGCACATAATGTTGAGTGACTTCATCACCAACAAGGTCAGAAAGAGCACAAGCTTAACTCCAGTATCCTCCGTGATACACACAGGCGCTTGAATTGGTCAGGCCTCTCACATCAGGCAGCTAATAAGTTCAGTGGACAGCTACAGTAAGAAGACAAAAGAGCACTGCCAAAGCAGAACTAGCGACAGACAGAACTGCATGCCCTTCAGATCATGCTCAGGAGATGCATTGGTGCTGGAACACCAACGTTTAACTGATTCTGCGGAAGAGGGATGATGGCCTCATGCATTGGACCAGGCAGGGAAGTGTAAATTCCAAGTTTGTCCTCTACTCTGGTGATATCTGTAGTTTCCCGGAGCACTTGGCAAACAAAATGTTTGGTTTCAAAGTGAGGTGACTGCAGACAGAAAACTGAAACAAATTTTAAGAATATGATCCTTAGTGAGTCCACCCAAAAACAAGGACAAGCAAGTCGCAAGACAAAAACATGGCACATTTCGACCTCCTTTTGTTATCCTGAAGGTTGATTATGTGAAGGAGCTAAAGACACACACACACACACACACACACACACAAAAACACACACACACAAAACACACACACTGTAATATGAAATTAGAAATGTTTTTTTAAAGGCAACTGAAATTGTGCAAGTAGTAAGTGGTCATTTAGCAGTCTATTCCAAGAAGTAGAAGTTCTCAAACTTTTGAAAAAAAAAAAAAAAAAATTTTTCTTATCAGTGAAGATTTACTACATGCTCTGCTCACCAGTGCTCCCCATCGTCCGGACGGATTGGAACAGGGAATGTATTCAGCGTGTAATGTAGGGGTGTGAGAGAAATATTGTGAAACAGAGCATTCTGTGGTCGAGTTGATGGGGGCGGTGATGATTCACATTCCTTGCAGAGGACAAAATGTAGTGCAGCCGCAATGGTTGAGAGCTGGCCAATCAAACAGAACTTACGAGTGAAAGCATTGTGCATGAAACATTATGCCTTCACACGCTTTACGTTGTCAGTGTCAATGCAAAGCAGTAGTGTTTGTTGTTGTCATCATCGTTTTTGGATGGAGCGTATTTCTACGTCCCTGATAATGAATGTGTACATTGTTTGTTGACAATGAATTGATAGGTTAGCTGCAGCTTGAAAGGGATACATCAACAGGTGGTGATACAGGCTCTGTGTCTCATTTGCAAGGAAGTTAGCAGCATGGGCTAATCATGTATCCGAGGTATATGTTAGAATATTCATGAATAAAAAGGATAGAGGAAAAAAAAGTTTAAACAGTCTGGATTCTAAATCAGCTTCTTCTTCATTTGAATGCACTTAAACTTCAATGCAAACAATGTATATGTTGTCTTCAAAGGTGAAAGGTCAAAGGAGCAATCTTTTCAAATTATGTTCAGCCATTAATTACTTTGTCCCCATGCCCAAAAATAGTAACATTGTTTGATTGGTCAATGGAGCTGCTGCCCTGTCCACTCTCCTGTTGCACCTATGCATTGAAGTCAGATTTGCATATGTTAGGCATTAGCACTTCAGATGTATCCATAAGAGCTCACAACATGCGGAGCAATTTCATTTATTGGGCTTCTATTGTAGGTAATCCATATCATGGTGTCAGAGAGTGAAGGGCCATCTTTGACAGTCTGAAGGTGTGTTTCGTTTGAGTATCTGCAGGTGTGTGGTGTGTACATGAGACATAATAGATGCGATCAATGTGAAAGACAGGCTGTGTCGGAGACATTTATAGCTACTGCATGTTCACTATACAGTGTCTTAAGAAGTCCAGCATGCAGAAGGCAGTAACTGATGCAACAATTTATTTTTTTCCTAATTCAGGATTTCAGGTGTAGGCTGTGCTCAGACCAGTTTGGTAGAAACTGTTTTAAAATTGTCTACCATCAAACATTCATCAGTGTTTGATCTAAAATGTTTAAAAAAAAAAAAAAAGCAAAAAAAAAGCCCATAGCATTTAAGAAATTAATTAGAGGAGGGGTAAAAGGAGGGGTTGACACAAACTAGAGCACAAGGATATCAACAAAATGCAGGGACAGGCCATGAAAGAGAATGAAAAATGCAGCGATATGCTGCACTAGGTTTAGGTTAAAAAAAAAAGTTTTTTTTTAAAGGGGCAGTACAGGCAACATTGATACACACCAGTGGATGTGATGCTAGGCCGGGCAGATACATGTATGTGAACACCTCATGCCTGCCCTCATTCCCACCTCATCACACATCCATCACCACCCTTCCCCCTACCCCCACCTCCACCAACCCAAACACACACACACACACACACGCACAAGTGGATCCTTTCCATTTGTAGGTGTAGAACAGGTTTGAATGATTGATAAGTGTATGTGTCTGTAGTCGTATGCAATGAGTATTGGTTGCCTCTGGGAAGGAGGAGAGGGGAATGTCTTGACTATGTAGTGTGTTTATGCGTCTGCTCAAGATCATGTTCCTAGCAACATTTACAGATGAAAAGCGCTTTGAGCCTACTATGAGAACAAGGACATTGGTGAAGTTTCAGGAGTGTCAAATGAGGTCAGGAATTTGCAGATTGGATGATAGATGGTGATGGTGTATGTGTCCAGAATCTTAGATGAAAAAAAAAAAAGGACAATATTATACAGTGAGTGGAATGACTGTGAAGTACACAATACTGGTTAAAAAAAAAAAAAGAAAGAGATGATGATGTATGGAATGTTTTTTATCAATTGTTTGTGTATGCTTTACATTGTTCATCTTTTCTTTTTTTGTTGTTGCTTTTTGTTTGTGTGTGTTTTTTTTGTTAGAGCTACATTGTACATGTTTCATGTGTTCATGTATACATTTCTCCATTTAACATCCAACAAAGGCCTTCACTCCCAGTGTTCAAGGTGACACGACAACCACAATTTTGAATGCATTACATCTTCAGCCTGGTTTGGATATTTTCTGTAGAGAGTAGATATTCAAAAGCTATTCAAAGAGTGTTGTCTTTAAATTACCATGGATGAACCAAATTATGTAAAGCTCAACTGGAAGATTTTTAGAACGGCAGGATTGTCAAGGAAATGCCCTTTGTGGGGTTGAAAAGCATGGACAGATTGCCCACTCTCTTAAGGAAAATGCGTGGTCAGCTCTGCTCTTTCCATCCGTGTTGAAATCAACTGGCCATGTCCAGAAACACTCGCAGCTACGGCAGCTGCAAGTACTGACATGGGCATCTGAACAGGACGTGTTGAAGATGACATTTATAAGCACTTGTCATTTGTGTTGTGACTCTGCAAATTTTCTTTTAAGGAGGAGAGAAGGGTAGGAGGAGGGGAGTGGTGGTCTTTGCTAAACATCTGCCCACCATTCCACGCCATCGGTCTTGTGAACACATGTGACTTACCCTGTGGGCTCTTCATCTGTAATGCCAGGGCTTGCCTGTTTGAAGCTTTGAGGCTCCAGACATCACAAAGATCAAAACTTTTTTTTTCCCACTTTTTTGTTTGCTCTCTTATCTTTCATGCCTGCTTGGAGATGTTACTCCTTTGTCGTTCATCCTGCCTTCCCCCTACATGGCCAGGCTCAGAGTATCCCGTCCAAGTCACAGTGCAAGCAATCAACAGGGACTGTCACTGTCAGATCAACATGAAATGACCCACCAGAGTGAACACTGCACTGAAACCTGTTAACCTTTACGATTTTGTACACGTTTGGCGAAAATTCGATGAATATGACTAACTGGAAAAAATATGTTCAAAAACGAACTTGAGACAAAAGTTTCTGAGCTGTAGTTGCACTTGCGGTGTTACTTGTGTATAACCATTGTGTATAAAAGTGAAAACCAAAGAGTGACAACTTTCACTACAACATGCATGCGAACTCAGATGACATTGGAACAATACCGGGGACCCCCGCCTTTTACAAAAAATTCACAAAATTGGAAGAGGTGTACACACATTTTCAGAAAAATACACTCATATTTATTGAGAAATACCCCAATAGCAGCTTTAGGCTAAACAGGTATGTGCACTGCTGACGTGTTGACTGATGTCATGCAATGGTACCTGATCAGACCTGAGACGCCACCAATTAAACACCTTGCCGACAATATCTGCTTTTAGTTTAACGAGTCGGTGTTTCCCATTCAAAAAGTGCCACCACATCCAATTTTTTTTTTCTTTTTGTTTTAAGTGACTTGTTAGTTGGATTCAGCACGGTGACTGCCCTGATACGGCCCTTTGTGGTCAGCTGGGCGATAAGCAACATTACCTTACCATACCATCCAGTGAGGGCATATCAGACACCAAAAGCTTCGATTCGAAACCAACAAGGGTTTTGATGAAAAAGAAACAAAAAGTCTGAGGTCAACAACAGGCTGGAAGAAACTCAGAATAAGACTTTTCATTGTTTTAACTCTAGTTTTTATGTGCCAAGTCCAACTATTTGGACAACTTGCTATTTCCTTCTTGTTGTTATTGCTGGATTATAGGGCTCTTATCTCTCCCCCGCCCCCCCCCTCCCCCCATCCCACCCCACCATTCTCCCCTCTCCATTTAATCAGCCCCTATGCCCTATTCCAGATACAGAAAGAATCTTATTCATAAAGATATACCCATATGGAACCGGTTCCTCTTTGATGACTGACACTGTACAAATATGCTTTTGCTGTGTGCTTGGTCAGGGAGTGGGTGAGAAGTGCATCATTATCATGGGACTCAGTGTGTGCATGTGTGAATATTGTACTGCCTTGTGTAGAAACTCTGTAAGAAAAATGTGTATGTGTACACGTCCACTGAAACGCTTCGAATAACTTGCAATAAATCGGTACAGGAATACAAGTTCTCATGTCTTTCAGACTGTGCATGAAGGGTTTGCCTGTCTCTGTCACAGAGAGCATGTTTTCACTGGTGTCAGTAGGTTTGTGTTGCCTGTCTCTGTCAGATTTTAACCAGGCTTGGTGGAATGATGCAGTGTGTGGTACAAGGACGAACCAATTATATTTTGGTGCAGATCCAGATCAAATGACGGATCCAGGATCACTTCAGCAAAATTGTTACAGATTTCCACTGAACATGAACTCTTTAAAGTTTACCTTCACCACTGATAATTGTGATGTATTGTCATGGAACATTGAAACTTTCTAATCATATAACTTTGACATTTCACATTTTCCATATTCTGGTTAACAATTTTTTTTTTAGTGCATGGGAAGTAACTCTTTCAGTCTGCACCTACTATTACTTCCCCTGAATTGTGAACCCAGCGAATCCAGAATCTGTTCAATCTTGGTGGAGGTCTGCCCTCACCCAAACCCAATGCCCTCTTGTTCTCTACATGGCCACGTCATCCATCCACTGTGACTGAACCACCAAAAGCAGAGCTAGAAAGACTATTTTTAGTTTAGTGTCGTCTGCTCGTTTCCCTCAAAATTTGTACTTGCCTTCCTTGGGTACAGGGACAGTTAAAGAAATTAGTGCAGTGACAAGTCAGCTGATATAACTCATTATAAAAGTTGCATTATACACAGTGAGGACTGGAATAGCTCAGTGGTAGAACGCCAGACTCGTCAGAACTAATGTCAACTGCAAGGGAAAAAATCCCCCGTACCGAAACCGTCTGTGGGATATTCGAACCTGCAACCCCCGGATCACCAAGATTATGAGTCCGGTACTGTACCAACTGAGCTATTTCTGGCCCCTGTCCTTCGCAGTGTGATCAGTGTGCAGGACGATTATCAGATTAATCAGCTAATCAAATCAAAGGAATGCACACTTCTCATATGTTTGCCACAGCCAAGTTTTATTACAGCAGTGTGTGGTATTTTCACATTAATTACAATGTGGGCATAATTATGTATTCATTCCAGAGATGCTCATAATTCATACTTGCTGTGCTCATTGCATGCATCCTCTTTTTTATTTCTCCACCAGCACATGCACACACCACTGTACTTGCACGCAGACGCATGTATATATTTTCACCCCACATATGCCTATACAAACATACATGTACATAGAAGCATGCACACACAAACACACACACACACACACACACACACACACACACGCACATACACACATTTATGCACACACACACATTTATGCACACACACACACACACAATAAACAAGTTAAACTAATCAGTGAAATGATTTATGTATCTGTGATGTCATCTTCCTCCTCTTCCTCTTCTCCTCCTCCTCTCTCCTTTTCGTCATCCTCCTCCTCAGGTTCCACGTCATCCGTGTCCATGTTTGCCGAGTGGTCTGTAATGACACAACATCAGGATCATGTTGCATGGAGGCAAGTGTGTTGGCAGCAAGCCATCTTACACCAGTTCCAGCCCCAGTCAGCACACTGAACAACCACCACCAACATGTGCTGCCAGAGAACAATGTACCAATCTTGCTGATGCCGTCAAGCCATAATAAAGATCAAGACATTGTGATCCTCAAACCATCACACAGTATTCCAACAATTTTGTTTGTTGGCAACTGCCATTTCAAAACTCAAACACCTTGATCATGAAACAAATGGACTTGAAACCTTCTCCATCAACCCAGCAGTAGCAGCAACCTCAGTCACAAATTACGAAGCAATGTTGCTGTTCCTGTCTGAATTCAACTGTATGGTTTCAAAAAAATTTTCTATTCACTGCATCTGTTTTTTTCATAGCCGCCAAAGCCTCGAAAGCACAGAGTATAGCATTTTAATGTTTTAAGAGTAGCATTTCAAATTAAAGTGTAGCACTCAAACGCAATATCAATGGTCAGATTTGATAGCACTTTCCGTTGCGCTACGCTCATACATGGCATGATGCAAAAAGATCTTGCAAGTTATTGCATGCTTTTGACCTAACCTACAAAAAAAAAATAAAAAAAGGCAGATAATGAAACCAGTCGCTAAGGGAGCAAAATCATGATCAACTTTTACATTAGTTATTTCTCTTTTGCTTTTTTTGTTTCTCTCTTCGCCATTTTCTGACAAAATAAATTGACAGCCTAAAGATCGACAACATCTCGGTCCTTTTCAAATGCTGCTGAATCCCTGAACATGGTTTCTTTTCCATTTTGGGGTGGGGGGTGGAGGTGGAGGCAAAATGTTTTGTCACAAACAGGCAGTGGAGCATCGTCAATGAATTGTAGCATGCTACAAAAAAAAGTGTAATACTTGGCTTTTTTCCTTTTTTTTTTGTATAACCCTTTCACCCCTGACATAGTGACTGGCTGGGTATGTAGCCTTCCCAAAAATGACATGTTGTGGGTGTTCCCTTGGAAGATCAGGGCTGCTTTACTCAATCTGTCATAAGTCTGGATCGGAACTTGAAAAAGGGAATGTGAGTACAGAAATGGTGGGGTTTTTTTTTTTATTATGCATCAAATTTTCACTGTGTTTAATCATCAAATCATGATTCCCTGATAAATAGGATCCAAACCAATTCTTCTTCACTTCAGTACTTCTTAATCTGACAAGTTGTATTTTTACATTTGTGATAAAACCGCAAATGAAAACTTGACTAGGTCATAGCCAAAAACATTCTCTGCAACTGTGTAAAATATATATGTCTTTAGTATACTTCCACAGCCATTTGCTACCATCATCTTCTATGATGTAATCAAAAACTGCCCCACTATAACATTACTTCGGTGGCTCATAATATCAGAAGAAAAACACAGAGAAAAAAAAATACACCATATGATATGAAACCCGCAGCAGAAGAAGGAAACAGCTTAGAAGTACTCTCAGTGGACTTGCTGTTTACCAGGTGTATCTGGCAGCATTGTGTTACCTGTCTTAGACTTGGCCAGTTTTTGCCACACTCCGGTGTCCTTGGTCCACATGCCGGTGATTCTGATGCAGAATTCAGCCATCTGGTAGCCAAACAGCTTCTGCAACATAAATAAATAAACAAAAAATTAAAAAGAATAAAACAGACTTGGCCAGTTAGAAAGCAAGTCATTGGATATGCTACTGCAAGTCCAGCCAACCATGAAAAAAAAAATCCATATTTTAAATCAAATATAAAAAAAAAAATGGTGGGAGGGGGGGGGACTACCCCAGATTTATCAAAACATAAAATTAACCAGCAACAGACATGTACACAGCCATAGTGTATTTTTCATCACAGATTGTAAAGTGTTTCTTTTCTTTCTTTCTTTCTTTCTTTCTTTCTTCCCCCTAAATCATGAGATATTTGGAAAAACTTCTGATCCGGACAGTTTATGTGGATAGTTCATCTCTGTTCCCTAACTTCTGGAAATTCTGTGCCTACATTTTCTTCTTTTGTGATAGCAGTATAATCGATGTGCAGTAAAAGATGTCAGGATACATGCAGAGGGTCATTAAAAACAAATAAATAAATAAAATAACGGAAGACAACTCCTTACCAGAATTCTGCCTTTTTCTGGGGTGAGTTTTTTCTCCTTTCTTGCACACCTCATGTTCTTGTGTCAACGTGACGACTCCTGCAACAAGAGCACAATGACAACCATGGTCACAAAAACATTAGCATTAATACAAAATCATTACTGAAATCGCAGTATCACTCAAACATTAACGTCAGATAAATAAAACTAGTATTACTAACACAGCAGCTCTAAACTGAACTGCCAAAGTCTTAATTAGCACAAATTATAACTTTTCAATAGTGAGAGCAGCATTCCAAATTTACATGCACCACTTGCATGTGATGTCACCAAAGCTGTAGTGACGATTATTTTTTTGTTGTTGTTCCACTGGTTTCTTCTTTTAAGCTTTCTCTATGGCTTCGTCTATGTCTGGTCAGACTGCACAGCACTTTCAGTCGCCCTTCATTTCGCATACAACATGATGGCAGAGTAGGAAGATGGCAATCTCGCTAGCTGTCATACTCGCAGGTTATGATTTGCCTGACAGAAAAAAACAAATGGCTGCCAACGAAACAAATTGATAAGGTGTCACAACTGTGATTGTGTTCAGCAACTTTTCCCCCATTTTTCTTCTTCTCCTTACTGAACTTGACCTCCTTTTGACAAAAATATATCTACATTGTCCTGGGTCTTTCAGGCGGCTGCTAAGTCCATGAAGCCTTTAAATCTAAGTTTCGTTTTCTGGTGTAGCATTTCATCACAAAGTATAGCATCACAGTATCATCAACACAACTGTAGCATCCTATATCAGAGGCACAGCACTTGCAAGCTCTCTCTCTCTCTCTCTCAAAAAAAAAAAAAAGCTGTATCACTATGAAAAAGTAGCATAATTACAATAGCAGCATCACTAAACCTGCAGCATCAACACTAGAAAATATCATCTGAAGGACAGTCTCTAACAACTCAATATCATCTGAAGAATGGCCTCTAACAACTCAGTATCATCTGAAGGACAGTGTCTAACAACTCGGTATCATCTGAAGGACAGTCTCTAACAACTCAATATCATCTGCAGGACAGTCTCTAACCACTCAATATCATCTGCAGGACAGTCTCTAACAACTCAATATCATGTGAAGGACAATCTCTAACAACTCAACATCATCTGAGGGACAGTCTCCAACAACTAAACAGCATCTGAAGGACAGTCTCTAACAACCCAATTTCATCTGGAGGACAATCTCTAATGACTACATATCATCTGAAGGACAGTGTCGTAACAACTCAATATCTCATCTGAAAGGCATTGTCTAACAACTCTATATTATCTGAATGACAGTCTTTTAACAACTCAGTATCATCTGAAGGACGGTCTCTAACAACAACTCAGCATCATCTGAAGGACAGTGTCTAACAACTCAATATTATCTGAAGGACAGTCTCTAATAACTCAATATCATCTGAAGGACAATCTCTAACAACTCAGTATCATCTGAAGGACAGTCTCTAACAACCCAATTTCATCTGAAGGACAGTCTCTAACAACACTCAATTTCATCTTAGGGACAATCTCTAACATCAATTCATCTTAAGGACAGTCTCTAACAACTCAATATCATCTGAAGGATTGTTCTAACAACTCAATTTCATCTTAAGGACAGTCTCTAACAACTCAATATCTTCTGAAGGACAATCTCTAACACTCAACATCATCTGAAGGACAGTCTCTAACAACTCGGTATCACCTGAAGGCCAAAGGCCAGTTCTAATAGACATCTTCAGAAGACCAATCTCTAACAACCATCTCAATTGTTAATGCAGTAGTATGCTTTTAGAAGCTTTCCAGGCCAAATTTTAATTTTGTTGATATTATGTATAACACTTAAAAGACCAGTTTCTGGAAACTAACAATGCAAAAAAAATAAAACAAACAAATAAATAACAATGAAAATACAGGAAAGTAGGTTTCATGTTTTCTTCACAACTAAGTTTCTGTTTCAAAAGCATTTATCAGCTGCAGGCTGGGCTGTGTCTGTGGAAAGGGTGTCAGAATAAGCGCGTGGGTGCACTGCCACTGAGGTGGCACAGAAGATGGAACAGCAAAAAAAAGAAAAAGAAAGAAAGAAAAAAAAAAAAAAAAAACATTCCCTACTGGCCTTTGCACACAATCAGAATCATTGAACATGATTAGCATCAGTACCTGGATGTTGTCACCATTAACTCACACCAGACACCTTTTGGACAGACACCTTTGGGACCTGCTGACCATGTATCATTCATTCCATGTTGAACCCCATAGTGGATTGTACCATGGCCGACCATACATCATTCACTCCATCTTGAACACCATAATTTGACTGTACCATGGCCGACCATACAATATTCACTCCATCTTGAACACCATAATGGACTGTACCGTGGCTGACCATACATCATTCACTCCATGTTGAACACCATAATGGACTGTACCATGGCTGACCATACATCATTCACTCCATGTTGAACACTATAATGGACTGTACCGTGGCTGACCATACATCATTCACTCCATCTTGAACATTATAATGGACTGTACCGTGGCCAACCATACATCATTCACTCCATCTTGAACACTATTATTTGACTGTACCGTGGCTGACCATACATCATTCACTCCATCTTGAACACCACAATGGACTGTACCGTGGCCAACCATACATCATTCACTCCATCTTGAACACCATAATGGGACTGTACCACTGCTGACCATACATCATTCACTCCATGTTGAACACCATAATGGACTGTATCATGGCTGACCATACATCATTCACTCCATGCTAAACACCATAATGGACTGTACCACTGCAAAACTCAAATCATGGGGTAAAACGTTGTTTACCAGTTTATCATGTGTTTGAATTATATGCTGCTGTCAAGTATCGCTGCAGTGCGTAAACTCTCCGTTTAACATGTTTCTTTGGTGTTGACAGAAATCGACCCCTGGTGGTGAATGGTGAAGTCAACTAAAAGTCACCTATGGTGGTGAGAGTTAAACTGCAATTAAAATTAACTCGTGCTTCTACATCGACACATTTACTGGCATCGAGCCCTAGAATAATGCTGCCTGTGACATCCATTCACAGGGTGATTCAAGTGTCAATCTGGTGGCCAAATGCTGTCAGAAAATCAATCAGGCTAGCAACAGTCTCCATGAGTCAGCTGACAGGGTAACGAGTTCTTCTTTCACTCCACTCCACTGCAAAGTTGTCCGCCCACTCCTTCCCCCATGCCATCACCCTCATCACACCCTCACCCTCCCTCCCTTTCTTACTGACCTAACCGAGAAGGCACTCTATGCAGTTTTGTTATTGAGCACAAAGCATCATGTGCTCCCTATCAAGGCTTCAGGCAGGCAGGGAAAGTTGTTCAGAGTGGCAACTCTTTTTTTTCCACTGGCAAAAAAAGTACGGAGAAATCATGTACTGTCAGCGGCCAACCGCCAGAAAAAACATACATAACTCGACCAGACAGAAAAGAAAAAGAATGAACTATGCAGCACGACAAGGAAAATTGGTCATTTTCCAGTAACTAAGTCTCAGCAACGTTTGTTCATGGGGTTTTTTGGCCAGTTCAGGTCATGGTGGCACTACAAACTGTGAACTGTTTTCATGATCATTCTGCAGAGACATAAAATTTTTCTTTTTAATCTCTGTGTGTGTACGTGAATGCTCCACAGCACTGCAGTGGTAAATCAAACCTTGGCTACAAGGCCCCAAGTTCGACTACAAGCTTTTTCGATGAGAAAACCTAGTTGCTTTACTTATAAAAGAGTGCCTTTCATAACCCCTGGAATCACAAAGCACAATCCGATGGATACAACATAGTTTTTGCGCAGGTTCCCAGCCATGTGGGCATTCGAGGCAACAAGGTGGTTGATCAACTTGCCAAGAGTGCCACAAAGGAGTTGAGCAGACTATCCCCCACACTGATCTGACACCGAAGACCCAGGCTTATGTCAAAGCCTCTGGGAAGAAGAATGGAACTCGCAGGCAGATAACAAACTATTTAAAATCTGTCCAAACCTGAAAGACTTTTTACTGTGTTCCCAAGGTGCTGTAAAGAAGAAACAGTCTTGAACCGTTTGCATACAGGCCACTCCTTTACTGTGTTCCCAAGGTGCTGTAAAGAAGAAACAATCTTGTGCCGTTTGCATACAGGCCACTCCTTTTACACACTCACTCTTATCTTGTAAAATGTGAAGAAGCTTCATAGCGCATTCCATGTCATGTACCGCTCACAGTGAAATGTATTCTTTCAGACAGTTGAGACTAAACATTTTACAGCAGACTCCATGAAAATCTTGTCCAGAGATGTCCCAAACTTTTTCACCTCATATAAGATTTTACAGAGGAAAGATTTTTAACATTTCCAATGCGTTTTTAGGTGTAGTTTAAAGGATTGTGCGATTTTTCTTTTTTTTTACTTTTCTAATGATTTGTTAGTAGACTTTAGCACCATGACAGCCCTGATATGGCCCTTTGCAGTCGGTTGGGCTATAAGCAATGTCACCTTACCTTACTTTACTTTGTGCACTTATACAAGACACACACAGAACAAACCAGCCTGAGCGACCCTACCTCTGACAAGGGAGGTGGGCAAGCCCAGCTGTCGGAGCTGCGGTTCCATGCTGTGGCAGTGGTCGATCTTCAAGGGGCCAGCCTCCAGCACCACTGTCTCCGTGGCAACGTCCCCTGAGCGTGCAAAGTCCTCCATACGATACTCTTCAAAAAACCTGCATCCGCAACGGAAATCGTGTGTGACCAGTCAGGAAATTGGTTGTAAACCCCCTGTAATGTTTCTGTGCAATTTTGACAAACGTAGTAAAGAGAAAAGAGAAGAAGAAGAAGAAAAAGAAGAAGGAAAAAGAAGAGGAGGAGGAGGAGGAGGAGGAGGAAGAAGAAGAAAACAAGGTCAGAATAAGAAAATCACATCTGCCAATTTAAACCCTTTAATCAACCCTTTCCTGACTCAGCTGTCAAAACAAACTCAACTCTGGGGCCGGGGTTGCCTTGAGGAACACAGAAAAACATGTGTACACGGTACAATACTGATCACAACATTCATACACATTTGACATTCTGAAGAAAGTTGTACAAACCTGACATGCATGAACATGGTTTGAACAGAAAAGAACTGGACTTGACAAAGAGTTTGGATCGCACCGGCTGCTCTGAGACAGAATCATAAACCACCAGGTGCAGCAATGATCATACTAAAAGTCATCTGTGATGTTGTCCACAGTGATTTATGACCCGAACCTTACCATACAGTTGTTCTTGTTCAGAAGCACAGTCAATTCACCTCATTCGACATGTCACACAGTAAGGAATGTGCGGTGCAGTTTGAATCAAAATTTTCTTTTTATTATCTACATCTGACAGTTGCATGGAAAAAAAAAACTTCTGATGGACGACTCTCTTTTAAATGTGTTCCACTCTTCTGCTTTGCTTTGCTATTGTTCTTCTGTCAGCTGTTCATCACTGAACATACATTACCACAAGATCTCGAAATTAGAGAACAAAAGTTTCATTTCATGGGGGCTGATGTGTGAGGGAGAGTCATCTGCAACAATTGGCTGGATCAGGGTATGACATGAATAGCATGTTTCATGATTTCATTTGTTCATTTTCCGATGTTCGAAACAGTACAGTAAATTAAACATCTTTGTGAAGATTTGACATAAAAGAGCATTTGGAAAACAATGTTGGAAATCTTCTTCAAACTGACAACGTTTCGAGGACAACACATATATAGTGTTTCTTGATGTATCTAGAGCCGTGTTGTAAAGGGCAGTAAGAATCATTCTCCCAGTTGGCAAGTGCTAAATCAATATCTATTGTCATTATCAGGGTTCAAACAGATTTCCTGACAAAAAAATTCAAGGACTTTTAAAGGACTTTTCACACAGTTTTTCCATGACAGACTAAAGAAAAAATAATCAGGAAATACCTGCACCTATTAAACTATCCACTGTCTAGGGCATTTTTACGTATGCGACAAAGGCCTCATTTTTCTCTCCACCTGGTTCTGCCTTCAACCATTCTTTGTACTCTTCTCTTCTTTTTTCAGCCAAACAATGTTAAATGTACACTTCCCCAGCATGTTGGCTTCTCAATTTCAAGATGGCGGATCATTCTATCATGTACACAAGCCTCATAAAGGCCAGTAAATCTGGTGTTTCTAACCTGTAGTGAACGACTTGTCAGCAAGATTGTCAGTGGATGACTTGTCAGCTTCTTATACTTTTACTTTCTTTTAAATTCAATTTCAGATTTTTTTTCCAATAGTTCAAATCATTGGCAGTGACACACCTTTATAGACCTATGAGATCTCAGGTTGTTTTTCTTCTATTTTTTTGTTCAGGACAAGCGGGGCATTCTAGATCCAGACAAGAAACTTGGGTATTTTGTGAATACCGGAGAAACGTGAAATTGTTGATGAACTTGTGGAACTGTAAAACAAGCGATGAGCTAGTCTGGATCAGTGACATGGTCACACGCTGTGCATATCTGAAGAAACACGTCAAGCTGCTGGTGGAGCTGCTTTCTATTTGCCCAGTGACTCCACAACACAACCCCATCCCTTCTACTGACCACTGCCTCTCAACAGAGGCACATCCACAGACGGTCCCCATGGGCCACGGCCGAGAGCTCCCGGTGTGCCCAGTGTGTACCGAGTTTCGAGCCTCAGCCTGGCGAAAGTCGCTGTGCAGGAACTGCTTCAAAACTTCGATCGATCAGCATGTGGAGTCGGGGTCTGATTCTGAGCCGGCATCCCGCTGTCCAAAACGGCCAGCGCGTCAGCTCTCCTCAAGGACAAGGACCCAGCTCCCAAGGCGAAGGAGAGTGCTCCCCAAAACGATAGACAAGCCGAAGTTTCCTCCCTCGTCGTCGGGGAAGGACGATGTCAGCACTTCGGGGAGAAGTCTTTTGCTCGGCTCTCCAGCAGTAGTGGGGAAAGACACAGCTCAGAAATCATTTCCCTTCGCTTCACGTGCCCCATCAACGCCCACGTCCTCTCCTCCCGTCGTCTTCCAGCTCAACGTCTTCCTCCCCGTTTTGGGACAGCCTTCTCACAGTCCGCATCTTCCGCATCGTCTGCCTCAACATCGTCCACAACATCCAGCAAAGGATCAAGTTTTGCACCGTCATCCAAACCTTCGACGCCCCACAACCCATCTCCACTACCACTACCACCAACGCTTCTTTCGTCTAAGCCTTGTTTACGTCTTCAAAGCGCAGGACCGTGGCCGGTAGATTTTAAGATAAAGCTTCCAAGACGACATTACCCCCTCCTCACCCACCACTACCACCAGCACCACAACCACCACCACCACGTC
>JADBJO010019315.1:25000-33495 GCA_016801955.1 Conus betulinus | reverse complement strand
CCTCCGCCCTCCCCAGTTATACCATTCGTGTTGCAGTCTTTACAGAGCCGTGTTTGTCAGTATTACATCTTCTTCCAGTTGAAATAAGGGTTTCGATAGCCACATCTACATTTGTTAATCTGAACTACATGTCAGGAACCCGCTATTCAATCCACATAAGGGGAAGAACAAGATGCTAAGCATATAAACGTACTCCCAGTTGAATTACGCGTGAGATATTCCATAGAGAGGAAAAAAACGTTCTGAGCCGTTACAGCCATTTAGTAACGGCTATTCTGGTAAACATGGGTCATCATCTGTGACCCATAATGCACATACCTACAAATTTTCAGAAAGATCGAGCAAATACTTTCTCTGAGATTTTCCATAAAGAAGAAAAACTGTTATGGGCCGTTATAGCCGTTAGTAAAGGCTATAACGGGTAAAACAAACACATCGGACACCATCCGTGACCCATAATGAACATACCTACAAATTTTCAGAAAGATCGGCGTAGTACTTTCGGAGATATTCCATAAAGAAGGAAAACCGTTGTGGATAAAATAACACATCGGGCATCATCCGTGACCTATAGGCCCCAATGAACATACCTACAAATTTTCAGAAAGGTCGGCCCAGTAGTTTTGTCTGGAGCGAGGGAACACATTTTGACCACGGACGGACGGGATGGACACACACACACACACACACACACACACACACACACACGCATTTCTTCGTACCCATTCCAAGTACTCCCTGTTCTATAAGAACTGGGAGTACAAAAATCGAACCCCAAGCACAACCAACGCGAACAACAGACAAATACAAATCAAATCAACAAACGAGCCCATTTTACTTGCGTGATGCGATCGAAAGCTCAGCTGACAGCAAGGAGAATGTATGAGTGTGTGGCTGCTCTAAGAATAACTTGGCAGGGATTCCCCAACTTCCGCCCTCGCTGCGCATGCGTTCATCAGTTGAGCAGCAAAATGGCCCGAAGGGAAAAGAGCTCGAAAACCGAACTTCTCGGACAGAGAAGTTAAAATTCTCCTTGAGGAAATTGCAATTGAAAAGAATATTCTGAACTCGTCGCTAACAACGAAAGTGACAAACAAAAAAAGCAAGTCATCTGGCAAGAAATTGCCCGTAAAGTGAATACCTGCGGTGTTGCCTGTCGGACGGTTGCCGAATTAAAAGACAAATGGGGTCTTCTAAAACGGGCAACAACGCAGAAGAAGAAAATCGACGCAACAAAGACGGGCGGAGGCAAAGGGATGCCCCCGCCGATTTACGAAGATGCCGTGGTGGCGATTTTAGGGGACAACACTACTCTAGTGAACGGCATTGAAGGTAAGCAAGTTGAAAGACGTTTGTATGCAACTAATTTCAAGATTAAACGTTACTAACACTGTAACAATAACTGTGTTTCAACAGCTTTAGAGAATATTGTAGAAAACACCGATAAGAGAGGATGCGAACTACGATTAACTGAAATTTCAGTGATTCACAGATTTGCCCCTGACCCAATAGGTCACAGTTTAATACTGAACGGGAAAGAATACCGTTTTGGTGAGATTGGTTGGGGTTAATTACTGCCTACAAACAATATGTACAAAACTTGTATTCATGAGAATTTGAGAACCACACCACCTTCCACCCCCATATGACAACCATGAGAAAACCTCCCCCACCTGCTTTGTCAAAAATTGGTGGAGAACTCTTGTTCTGGCACCCACACCCCCATCGCTGACCTGTACAAAATGTCTCAAGTTTGATCATTTCAGCCTTTTTCATAAAACATGTTTGGGACACCCAGCCTTTTCCCACCCATTTCCACGCTTCGTAATACTTTTATTAAAAGGTTAACTGCACTGTGTGAGTGTGTGTGATAGAATGATCAAGCTGTGAAGAATTTAAAAATCAATTCAACAGGAAACTTCTGGAATGTAGTGTGAATTAACTGTGATCATTTCAATCCCTTTACAGTGAGAGGAACCGAGTCCTTTCCAGCCATGGAAGTGGAAGAAGTCCACCTGAAAACAAGCCAGCGTAAGTACTGTAGATAAATTTGCCAATCTCGTGCGTGTTATGTGTGTGTGTGTGTGTGTGTGTGTGTGTGTGTGTGTGTGTGTGTGTGTGTGTGTGTGTGTGTGTGTGTGCGCGCGCGTGCGTGTGTGTACATATCGATATCCGCATTCAAGCAAAAAGCAAAACAAGTATAGTCACTTTTCTAATATTTCAGCCGGTAGGCCCTCCTCAGGGGAGTGTTATAAAATGATAGATGTATGTGTGTGTGTTCATTGTAATTTCCACCAATTAGAGATATCATATGCTTAGTAGTAGTTGTATGTGTTTTTTGTCAATGTTTAAATCTGTTCCAATTTTCTTTTGGGGGATGGGGATGAGGTGGTGGAACAGGGGGGAGGTGTCTAGATCTATACTTCACATTGGTGACTAGCTTGTCCTCCAGTTAATTCATTTTCTTTTAGCACTTGATCGGTGTTATTTGGACTCCTGATGGCAAACACGTGGTTATCACTAAAAGTTTTCAAATCCTTTTTTGGCGTAAACAGTTACAGCTTTCTGTTGGGCACAATGTAATGCTCGGTATGAAACTTTATCACAGACTGATGTTTGGTAAAACTCTTTTTTTTTTTTTTGTGAAGGGGGTACTATGAAGCCTTCCAAAATCGAAGTTGGCCATGTAAAAGTCCTGATATTTTTAAATATGATGCGAAACCCTGTGCTATTGTATGTGACATTTAAAAATGGATAGTGCAAAATAGTTGTTTCTGTTGTATACTTTTCTGTTATAATTTGATGTCTTCTTCGTACGGCATGTTATGCATGCTGTCATTTGGAAAATGTTTTCTGGCTCATTGTTTGTACGCTTTCCAGGTGGTATGGGTGGGTTGGGGGGGGGGGGGGGGATGTCTTTGATTGGGTCTTTTCTCTTAGACACAAAAAGCTTACTCGAGATAATTTGATAATTTAATGCCTGAAAATAGTTATTGCTGAACTGATACAGTTACCATTTTAAGGCAACAAAAGAAAATCAGGGTATTCCTTCCAGTTAACTATGTGTTTATTCTGTCATCATGATGTACAGCTATTTAGTACAGTCGCCATCCTTTTGTGTAGCCATTGCAGTGGGGGAAGATTCGCCAACGGCATCAAGACAACCAGCAGCAGCAGCAGCAGCAGTGACACTGGAAGTGTGTGAAAATGTCATGGTCAACAACAGTGGACTCGGCGTGGAAGGAAATGGTAAATGCTTTATCAGTTAATGTTATGCCAAAATCGGTTGGCTAAAGGGGTGAAGATCCCTATGATCTAATACCAGATGTTCAGTCTGTAATATTTTGTCAACAATGTACCCTTTACACCTTTTCAAAGCTGCTGTGCCACTCGGGGCGATTAGTTGAATCCTTACATGGCCCTTTTTCTTAGATAAAAAAAAACTTACTCAAGTTACATTGATAATATAATGTTGTCTAAAAATCAATTACTGCTGATTACAGATATTTTAAGACAACAAAATGAAAATCAGGATATTCCTTCCAGCATGACACCTACCCTGTCTTCTGTGCCTTCCATTGGTCTTCTGTCATCCTCCATTGTGTGGGCCATGTGTATAGCTATTTACTGTCATGTTTATGTCGTAGGTATGTGTAGGGGAATTGCAAGGTGAAAGCCGAGTGCCAATATTATGGAAAATCTATGATATGCTAATGGTATGTGGTCCTTTGACCCTTTAATTATATATATATTTGTTATTTCCTTTTTGACTGTTTTCTAAACCTGGCTGAGAAAAATGGGCGGACATTATTGACACCTTGCCAGGGCCTTGCAGTTTTTGCTGTAAACATGGTCTATTCTTGGAAAGAGTCGACATACATTCAATGAAGTTTTTTTGGGGGTTTTTGTCGACAGCATGGGTCATCCTGATACAGCTCTGCGCAGTCGGCAGGGCATTAAGCAACAAATCACCCAATTCCTTCCAGTTAACTACTTTATTCTGTTGTCATGAAGTACAGCTATTTACAAATCGCCATCCTTTTGTGTAGCCACTGCAGTGGGGGAAGACTGGACAACACTGTCACCAATATTGAGACCCCAACCATCACCAGCAGCTGTGACCCTGGAGTTCAATGACACCATGGTCATCGACAATAGTGTGGGAGGAAAGGGTAAGTGCTTTATCAGTTAATGTTATGCCAAACTAAACAGAAGCGAGCTGTTGCATGAGTAGGGCCCAGAGTCAATAGCTCCAAACTGTAAAATCGGTTGGCTAAAGGGGTGAAGGTTTCTAAGATCGAATACCAGTTGTTCAATGTGTAAACTTTTGTCAACAGTGTACCCTTTACACCTTTTCAAAACTGATGTGCCACTCAGGGCGATTAGTTTGTATGGCCTGGTTCATGAGAACATGCCCCATACTTCCTTTTTCAGCCAGCACATTTATTCAAAACTGTCAACAGTTAAAAAGTTTAATAGTATTTGAGAATATCAATGTAATTTATGGGTTGGTGGCAAGAGCCAACTTACACATTGGACTCATGACATGTTACAGTGAGATTCATGTGATAGTTTTATTGTACTTTTTGAGAGATTTAATTTGAAACAGAAAAGATAAATGAATGTTCTGCTGTAGGGCAGCGTATGTTACCTAATACAACAGCACTCGGTACTGAATCTGAGTTGGTTACAGAAATGCATGGTATTGGGAATGAAGTATTTATCTGAATTAGTATGTTCATTAGTCACGAGCTGTAAATTAATGTTCTGTTAAGAAATGACGTTTTACCAAGTAAGTGGGAAAAGAAATGGCAAAGTCGGTATTGTGTACATATTATTTTTGATAGCATGATGATTTTTTTTATTTAAGTAGAAAATTACTTCTCTTTTTTTTTTACTATTCTAAACTAAAACAGGATACAAGCCACAGAATTCCCACTCCATTTTTCCTTAACATCTATTTTGTGGATTCTTGAATGGCATGGAAATAGGCAATTCAGAATCATTAAGCTTTCACATAGGTTATAAGAGATAACAGCAGTCACATGTTCACAGTCACTGTTATGGTATTCAGCCCTTTCTGCCTCAAAATGCTTTCTGCCTTTATCTTAAAGAAAAAAAAAAATAGCACAGTCTCTCGGCATTGTTTTCTCCACATTTTATTTGTTATGAAGTCACTTGCAACAACATGACCACAAAAAAGTTGCTGGAATACATACTGAACTCACATTGTGCCTCACTATTGACACTGTACAAGGAAACTTTGAACAGTAAAATTATGATGGCTATTGCAAAACAAATACAAACAAAAAGTTAACTGTTTAGGTAATGACACGCATGTATGTCAAGACAAGAAAAAAAAAAAAACAGATGGAAATATCTGCATATGTACAAGCAACTGAACAGCACAAACTGAGTGAAATAAAACTGAAAGTGATACAAATAGTTTCAGTAAAACTTTGGAGCATCGTTGTAAGATACAAGTTAGTACGAAAAGTACCCTGCCATGGGATTTGAGTTTTCTTGTTAAATATTATAACAGAAGGGAAAAGATATGGAAATAACTGCATGTATCACAGTTGAATTTTTTTGGGAACTGAAACCGATACATGATTGACACTGCATGTATCACAGTTGAACTGTTAGGAGTTGAAACTGATACATGATTGAAGCAATGCTATTTCAAAATCTGTGTTGGTGAGAAAAACTAACATGACATGGGACTTGATGTTTCATAAAAGAAAACATATGTGAATGTGTTATGACGACTCTCCTGTATAAAAAAAAAAGAAGGGATGGGGGGAGGGGAGGGTGTTAAAAACTGCATGTATACAGTCAAACTCAACCTGAAGGAACTGAAACTGATGCAATACAACTGAATCAACAGACACAGAGTCATAACGCAACAATGGAACTTAAGAGCAATGAGCCAGAAAAAAAAAGAAACAAAATAAGTCGTTAAATGGATGTGTTAAACATAGTACAGCAGCAAGTTACCCGATTTGATATATAAATGTACATTCATATATTGTACTACAAACCATCTTATTAAGCACTCATCTCTTCCTACCTTTTTTCGCCTCTATCTTCCAAGTCCCGCTTCTGTATACACAGCCGGCTTGAATTTACACTCACATGAAGGACAGTAGGCACAGATACTAATTAGATGAAGTATCCATCACTCATCAGTAATGTAGTCCACTGCCAGCCTCCATCCAGACTATGAATAAGAAGAATGCACATCAAGTATTCTGTTTGTCACCTCTCACAGTAACACATATTAAACTATACTTGAATGTGTTTTCTAATGCTGCCTTTTGTGTTCTGCCTCTTTCCAGAGCCAAGTCTACCTGATGCTGCTTCAACACCCCAGTCTCTCTCCAGATGGAAAAACCTGCGCAAACAGAGAACAAAAAGGAGATTTCAGCAAACAGCTGCTGCTGATGAATTGCAAGACGAGTTTCTGAAAAAATCAAGTGGAAGACTCTAAAAGGCGGCAAAAAAAAATGGACTGTGAAATTGTGATCCTTGAATCAACGGTGAATCTGCAAAGCCTCGCAGAAAGGCAAAAGGAGCTAGATGTACAGAACAAGGAGCTAGATGTAAAGAGAAAGGAGCAGGAACTAAGAAAAACTGAGCTGGAACGAATAAAAAACTGAGCTGGAACTAAGGAAAACTGAGCAGGAACTAAGGAAAACTGAGCAGGAACTAAGAAAAACTGATCTGGAACTAAGGAAAACTGAGCTGGAACTAAGGAAAACTGAGCTAGAAGTGAAGCTTCTAGAAGCTAAAGTTGCCAATGAATTGGGTGCTACAAGCACCGTGCATGGTGATTGACACTGAATGTTTTCCTTTTTCCAACAGGAAATGCATGTTTTGTAGTCTGAACATGATACATTTTTTGTACTTGGATAATGGATATGAGAATTGAATAAATGGGGATGTTATTACTAAAACATGCTTTTTTGTATTGTTTTTTATTTTCTTAATTATGAATGTGATGCACACGCCAGAAATAGCTGATGAACAGGCAATCTTTAATTTATAAAAACATTTTTCTTTCTGCTACAAAAACAAAGTCTCTTAGAATTTTTGCCTTTTTATACTTAAAACCCACAGGCAATATTGGAAATACCTGCTGAACCTTAAGATTTGACAGAACGATAACCAGATGCAAGTTCCAAAAATGCAAAGCTGCATACTAAAAATATCACATTTCTGCCCCTCTCTCCCCTCCCCTTCCAAGTGAACTAAGGGAAAAGATAAATCATGCAAGTAACATACAAGTAGTTTTAAGCAGATGCAAAAAAAAGACCAGCGCCTGTTTATGTTTTTTTTTGGGGGGGACCAAAGCGTTTTCTCAAATATAACAATTAGCGAGAAGTGCCACTTAATGATAACAGTGACTTCTACATCAACTACTTTTTCAAGTAATGTAATAGACATTCACACTTACATCAGGGTTGGTGCGCAATGAAGTTGATCAGCCTGTTGCGGGCTACCTTGCCAGCAGCAACTCTTGCTCTTTCTACTGCATTGCCACAGTACCGAGGTTCATCATCATCGTCATCATCGTTGTCATTGTCAGATTCTTCATCAGAGTCGAAATCAGGCAAAGCCAGAAACCTGCATACAATTTAGACATAAAAGAAAATTAGTTAGGCAACTGTGCACGCAGCAGATGGGGGACAGTGTGCAGCTATGGGCATTTAGAGGGGCGAGCTCAAGGCAGATGGATCATCCCCCAGCAAGCATAATTCACACAGAAACAGAGATAGTAAATAAGAAATTTTCTCCCAGACGATTCCCCCCCCCCCCCCCCCCCCCCCCCATGATATAAACTTCTAACACTGGCTGTGGTTATTATAATCACAGGATACTAATATAGTGCAAAATGTCAGTCATCAACCCATCTCTTAAAGCCCTTTACAATCAACTAACTCCATACAACAGGCTGCCTACTCATAAACAGCTGACTGGATTAAGACTGCTGCTTCGTGCGCATTCAGTCATTTTTCTGTGTTATTCAGTCATACGTTGGTCACGCATTTTTCCTTTCCTCGTTTGTTCTTCAATCTAACACTGAGAATGTGTATACATGTTGTCCATATACACCTGCATAGGATGGGATTCAACATGCATGCTAGATATTTTATGCCTACGTTCATGTACAGGATCTTGGTCATCCAATATATTTGAAGAACAATGTGGGCAGCCCATTAGCCTGAGCTAGGCCATCACTTTAGGTAGGGGCATGAGAAGAATCTCCTAACAAGGACAGTGTTTTACAAACATGTGCAATACAGAAAATAAAGTTAGTATTTTGGTGATCTGATAATTATTCCTTCAACTGAGTATATACAAGGGGAAAAAAACTGCCACCCATTCTAAGCTAAATGAAAAGGGTGAAATCACTTAATTTCTGGATAATACTGAAAACCCGAATATTTTTAGTTTTCTGAATGTCTGACCAAAGGACTTCTGCCTGTAATTTG
>JADBJO010019315.1:12500-20000 GCA_016801955.1 Conus betulinus | reverse complement strand
GGGACCGTTACAGCTTCCTATACTATTTCTGATAGTAGTGTGTACCGCTTCTTTCGGGACATTCAATCTGTGACGAGAAAAATTATTGTTCCACAACCTTTACATGAATCAGTCTTGTTCACTGCATAGAGCAGCTTTGCAAGGACACATTGCAGTATACGTCACACTCTTCGACGAATTCTCCACAAGTTGTTCTGACCCACCTCTTTTTGCAGATCTGTTCGCAAGTTCTGCTGATCTTGTGTGGTGTGTGACCTGAAAATAAGGCCAACAGATCATGGCCATGCTGTTTCTTTTCTTCAGAGATCGTTTCAGTGACTAACACTTTTTCAACAAGTTGAAGGTGCTCCTGTTTCTCCTTTTCCCACTTTTTTTATCATGGGAAAAAAAAAAAAAAGTCCCGACTGAGACTTTGAACTAATTTTGGCGATATTTTGTGTTCATATATGCAAATGTAGCTGAAAGCATAAAGATTTCTTTCCACAGCCCTCTCGTTTTTCTGGCCCCTGCCCTACTCCCGCCCCTCCTTGGTTCCCGTGAGTTTGATAAACCATTTAAAGACCTGAAAAATTTAGGTGACATTTTGGCAGAATGATGAATAAGTGAAACATTCTCGATTAGTGCAATCTTAATTTCTTTGATGATGTCCTCCACGTTCGTGGAGTCCTTGGATGCATTCAAGGTTGCAGGACTCACTGCCCATCCAAACAAGGAATGTGCAAACTTTCAAGAGCTAAGGTTTTGTGACATGTGGTCTGGTCTACTTATATATACAGGTTCGTTCCTTAATGTGGTTGTTGAGTTACTACAGCAAGTTTCTCACAGTTCATCTTACTTATCACACTAAATGAGCTGGTAGGAAACCCATCGTATGAACCAGAGGTTCAGAAACATATGGCTACGTTTCCTGTTTTCAGGTTAGCAGGTCTTGTTGGGTCCTTTGTGGTTGGAACTATGCCAGCAGTACTGGTGTCCGTGCATTGTTACCGCAGTCCTTTCAGGATACTTTCCACCTGATTAGTTATTGTTCCTGCTCCATCAATCGTTCATTCTCTCATCTGTGTAAAATGTCTCGTTCCATGAAACAGCTCAACGTTGCGATCAGATCAGTGGAACACATATTGCCCACTTAAATGTTCATCATTTGTATAATAAGATACCTGATATATCTTAAATAAATGTCAGCGAACCGCCCAGAGAAACGTGGACAAACGAGTCACAAGACAAAACACAACGTGTTCGACCTCTTAGGTCTTCTTCAGGTGCCTTCTTCAGGCGCCTTCTTCCTTGCACTGAACACAGAAGCGATCAAAGCTAAGTGCATTTTCGTTATTTGCTTAATTTTTGTTGCACCTGAAGAAGACCTAAGAGGTCGAAACGCGTTGTGTTTTGTCTTGTGACTCGTTTGTCCACGTTTCTCTGGGCGGTTCGCTGACATTTATTTAAGATTTGTTTAGATTTCCGCCTGCAGTCGTTTCACTTTGCAACTAGATCTACCTGATATATGCTAGCTATTATATGAATCCATTGTATTCATTTATTTGGCCTTACTGAAATACGTCCTAGTTCAAAACTGCAAACGAAAGCCTCGTAATTCCAAATTATAGCATTATTCGTATTGATACTACACAGCAAACTCAAAATGGCATTGCTGAGAATATCTAGCGCAGCATCTTTTGATTATACATCCAAAATAACATATTTTTATTTGTTAAAAGATGAATTGATCTAGTGACTCCAGATGTTGTACCTGGATTAAGATGAAATATCCAGAGTCTCTCTCCTATAAATTAGCTATACAAATAGAAATCCTGCTTCATTATATAGCTAGCTTGATGACTTTGTACATGTAATTGATAAAATCAATTAAACAATCGCAACATTCTGTTAATAGGTGGTTTTAACTATAATCTGTCCAACCCCCACGCAGCCTGGCAATCAACGACTGCATTGTTCGGGTTGTAATAGTTGTTATCTGCACTGCAATCAGTCCCGCCCTTCTCGTCTACATTACCTCATCACATCCATATCAAAAAGAAGTCTTAAGCCACTAATATAGATGTTCTTAGCTCAAACGGTGTAAATGGTCAGCTTTCCATAGCACGCACATGGCTATACAAACCACCAAAACCTCAGACAAAAGACCACACAATTTAGTATATGTCCTTCATGCACTGTCACAGAAATGCATTATGCTACGGTTTATGTGGGACACATTTCAATAACGTTTTTGATTTGTCAGATCTACTAACGCATCAGACACCTTTGAGGCATTTCTAGCAGTGGTTGAGAAGCGCACACCATTACGGCAAAAGAGAGTCAAACTTCAGTTCTTCCTGGTTAGCTCACCCTAGAAATGACTGAGGTCATGAAAATCCGTGATCAGCTTGCACATAAGAGTATGCAGCTATAAAAGAAAATATCGACCAGAATAATTGCAAACACAAAAGCAGTGTGAAAGGAAAAACAAGAAAACGGAATACGAAAAACAAAGGAACAGGGTTATTGATCTTATCGGAAAGTCTAAGGAAAATATTTTAACAATATGTTAACGGCTTAAAGATACAAACAAACAAACAAACAGCTTCACTATGGTACGCAGTAAACGGCATTACACACTGATCGAACAGCAAATCACTGAACCACCATCAGTAGCCAACAAACTGTTTTAAAAAAAAACACTTCTTAAATCTATCCGATTTCACTGCAAAAATCAGAAAAGCATACGGCACGAAAAAAACTACATTGCCCCGTCTTCTCTTCAAATTTTCTGCAACAGCAGACTTAGAATGGATCATTCATTAAAAATACCCCCTTTTGCTGTTGATGAAGTCAGCGCTTTTATTACCGCCCTTAAGAACAAAAAAGCAAGCAAACAAAACCAATGATACACGAGAAAAATAACCACTTCTCTGTAAAGATCTGCAATCACCTATGTAGCTGAACTTCTATCATTCATATATAACAGGTGATCAGAGCAAGATAAAGTCCCACCTTGTCTTAAATCGGCATAAAAATATTCCAGTGGGCAAGTCAAGAGACTTTTCAGACTGGAACAGTTTTAGACCCATTTCGCTCATCTTTGAGGTTTGAAAGCCACTTGAAAAACATGTCTACAAACGTCTCTTGGCAAAGAGTGGTTCATGATAATTCCGTGATAGTTCATCTTAAGAAGACGAAAACATGGCGATTACTTCTAGACAGTAACGTCAAACGGAAGTCTCAGTCTGATTATAAATTACAACACTACAGAACAAGTGCATAGGAGTGACAGTCGACGAAGAACTGAGGTGGCAGGCCCATATCAAGTCTGTTGTCAGCAAGCTGGCTCGCAGTCTCTTCATGTTTTAACAACTGAAGCCTTACAGTGATATAGATGCTCGAAAAATGTTGTTTTTTTTCCAGGCTCACTGTCTCTCTCACATCAGCTATGCGTTTGTAGTCTGGGACTGCGCTGCAAAGAGTCACCATAGAAAACTGAATTCAATGTACAGAACAGCTGCAAAGATAAATCCACCAGGCTGTTCCATATTAACCTTAGAACAGCAGGTTAAGTTAAACACATTACCTCTGCAAACACAACAAAGCTGTACTTATGGGTAAAGTACACAATGATCTGACGCCACAATACAATACCTCAGAGACGTATTTACTACACACTTCATATCGATATGGTTCTAACAATTATATTCTACCACGTACCCGAATCGACATTTTCATAACTAAATTTGCATTTTCAGGCACATCCATTTGGAACTCTGTTTACCAAAACCTAAGTTGTGCTGTTCTTTCTACACTTTAAAAAATGCCTTCGAAAATATCTCGCAAATTCTTTGGTTTTGAATACACTGTCTCACAGAGAAGTACATACAAGAAGTCAAACTACCTTGTAGTATCCGCTTAAATTATAAGCAATAACAGATGTGTGTGTGTGTGTGTGTGTGTGTGTGTGTGTGTGTGTGTGTGTGTGTGTGTGTGTGTGTGTGTAAGAGAGAGAGAGAGGATGGGGTTTCCTTCTGTTTTTTTTTCTTTTACCCCCCTACTGCCCCACACGCTCACCCCCATCTTCGCAGATTCTTCTCCTTTGTCACAGTTGTTGTCTGCGTTTATACCGGTAAAAACTGGACTGCTCAAACGTGGTTTTTTTTGTCAAGCCTTTGCAAATAATTTTTCTTAGCAAGGACAGACAGACAGAACAGGGTGTGCCTGAAGTCTTAATCCTTGATCGAATAAACGTTTTCTAAAATGATTCTAGTGTACACTATTTCTGTATGGAAGGTGTGCTGTGCTCTCTCCTAGACATCCACTTTATCCATCAAATTGTGCTTCTGTGCTCTCATTGTCACCACTGCTCCAGATCATGATTTGCTGCCTTCTACCATGTCTACTGCATGCTCGTGTCTGTCTTCTCTTCAACTGAAATGCAACTTGAGTGCTTCGCGTGTGGTTGTTACTTACCCAAAGTTCTTCCGTCATACTTTACAAATCCTAAGATGGTCCAACAGTATCTTTCCATTTGATGTGCGAGTTGTGAGTTCTTCCCACGTTCCTGCTTGTTTCAGTGTTCTCACATTCCATGTGCCGATGGCAAGCTTATTTCTTTCTGGCACGAGTTGTTTCTTGGCGTACCAGTCGCATATTCTCCACTTCCCTGGTATCCAGTGGAAGGCGCGGCCCTTGGTTACGCAGGCAACGGCAGATCCGGTGTGAACAGAGTGTTGGTTTTCATCTTCATGAGGAGGCGTGTCTTGGGCAGTTGACACCTGGCAGAGCCCATCCCTCTCTCATCTACATTTGACCACGGCCAGTGTCCTCCAACTCGAAAGCTCACCCTGGTCGCGGACACGAAGCCGTTCGGTTAAGTGGCAGCCCTTCCACCCTGGCCGTTGACTCAGTAAGGAGTTCTTCCACCAAGTGAAGGATCCTGAGGTTGCAGAAGTCTTTCAGGCCATGATAGGCGGGAAATTTTCAGCACTCTCCAGCCTTGATGTGGAAGAAGAGGATACAGACATCAAAACACTATAGTAAATACTTTCAACTTTGTCGTGACCGAAACTGCCTGTGAGATCCTCAGTAAACATCACCCTGTCAAAAAGCGTTGGGTCACAGTATATATTCTTGATCTGTGTGACAAGAGGAGAGAACTGAAGAACAAGGAAAATGAAACAGATAAAGCAATATAGTACAGAGCAGTTAACAGGAATAAAACAGATGAAGCAAAACAGTATAGAGCGGTTAGCAGGGAGATAAAGGAAAAGATAACGAAAGCGAAGGAGAGATGGATATATGTGCAGTGGCAAGACATTGAGAACAACCTACAGAAGAGCAAAAGTAGGAAAGCATACCAATTTGTAAAGGACCTGAAAACCTCTATGCAAGGACGAGTTTCCACCATACAGGTCAAGTCAGGGAAGTGCCTCATAGAAGACAATGCCTTTTCAAACGTTAGACAGATTACTACTTTGAATTATAACACTATATCACAGCAGGAGACCCACAAGTCCTGAATGATCTCCAGGAACAGAATGTGACAACTTCCCTATACTGAATAAAAAAGTAGAGAGAGCAGTTAAGTCATTGAAACTGGGAAAATCAGCAAGGTTGGACAACATACCTGCAGTGCTATTGAGGGAAGAACGAGATGTCATGATCAGCGCCCTCACAGTCATTTATAACAAAATCTGGGAAAATGGTGAGTGTCCTACACTATGAACGCAATCCCCGATCATGACGCTCGCCAAGAAAAGCAATTTACAACTTACGGTTAACCGCCGATTTGTAAAGCACCCGCCGATTTCTAAGCCGCGCTTACAACTCGGTGGGGGCCTAGCCTGCCGATTTGTAAGCGCTCTACAAATCGGCGCTGCTTACAAATCGGCGGTTTTACAAGTCATGCAATGCACGCCGATTTATAAGCGCTTACAAATTGGCGCTGCTTACAAATCAGCTGGTTACAGTCGCTACATATGGACACTCAGATCCCAAAGATTCAAAAATTGTATATTTTTCCTTCCAGATACACCGAATTTCGCTCAGAACTCTTTCCCGGCGCAGCGAGATACCAAATAGTCTTCCCGACATTAAAGTGTAACAAATAAATTCCTCTGATACAGCGGGGTAACAACAACTTCCCAGGCTACTGGCCCATCCGACTCCCGTCAATGTTTCCTTGAACTGGGCGACTGGCTGCGCTATGACTTGTTTCGGGACTCCAAAATCTCACAATATATGGTCCTGCAATACAGACGACTTACAAATCAAAATTATACAAAAGGGTACTCACCGATTTCCATCGAACACTCGAACCACAAGCTACCTACCAGGTATGTGGATCAAGGGTTTTCAATATCGATCTCAAAACAAAAGAATGCCGAATTATACAATTAATCAAAACTGGATCCACATATCCACTTACCCTAAGTGCACTTGGGTCTGGCCTCCAGCCCAATACCTCAGCCTAGTTACAATTATATACATTTGCTGTTTTCTTTCCTGACAGCTCGACCAGTGCAGCAACGAATGAAGAATTCTCATCCAGTCGCTTCAGCAGGTGAACACTCTCTTTTTTTCCTACACCCAGGGACCCGTAGTCACTTTCAGTTGACCCCAATCACTGTCTAGCCAAAACTCTAAAAATGGTCATTTCATTTCATCTTTACAGGCAAACAGTCACAACAATAACAAAAAATCACAATAACCAAACCATGGCCTACACTGGGGTCATGACAATCTCTAATGTTCACATATATGCAGGTGCCATATACTTCCAGTGTAACAAGCAGTCTGAAAGTGTAGTTGAAGTGAAGTGGTGGGCTGGACGTGTCCACCTATACCTGGCTCTGTGTGCATGGTCTACCCCTGCTGGTCATTTCCAGTTTTGGAGGTCTTCCATCTCCTGTACCCCGATCTGAACGGCCCGCAGCGGGCAACCATGGAGTATGCTTGTCAGTGAGAGACAGTGACATTCCTGTGATGAAATGGGGCAGACAGATTGAAGTATTAAGGACCACTTTCCGCCTTCCTTTGTTCCACAGGGGACATTATATATTCGCTCACATGACGTAGGGTACAGTTACTCCCCTTCAATTTCATACAGATTGGCCAACAGTCGGTGAAGATCTGCGGTCAAGGTGTTCAAGATGAACGGGGAGTAAACGTGTTAGACGTTAAAATCTATACTGTAGTACTAAAGAGCCCCCATTTTCGTTGAAGGTTGAGACATGATTACACGCTGATTAGTTTATGAAAATCGAATAATTAAGAAATGTCTGGCAGATTACATATAACGATTTGAAGTCATATTTGTGATAGTTATTTTATCCTCCTAACAAAAAGCCGTACCATACATAATGTTTAATGGAATTTCTTCTTTCATCTTCTGTGATCAACTTTCTGCAGGCAACATTTCGAATTCCCTATTTCTGTGATGTCAGAAACAAAGCACAGTAAAACAAGTTGTAATTCATTAAATAAACTTGTTTTAACCATTATTCTGATATA
>JADBJO010019315.1:0-7500 GCA_016801955.1 Conus betulinus | reverse complement strand
CAAAGCAATGGAACAAATGCATGCACAGCAACAGAGAACATATCAAGACCTGCGAAACTTCTTATCTCGAAAAAGTGTTACACAGAACGCACGCGTGATGCAAAGAACTATGATATCCCGGGATGCTTAATATAGGAAAATAATGTCAAAAAAATTAAACATAGTAAACAAACATTTATGGTCTCGTTAGCTCCCATGTGAAGATAGTAACAAATGATACTTGCAGTACCATTTCATCTTGCATTTTGTAAATAAGAGGCACACAGAGCAAGCGAGGAAACTTCTACGTAAAAAGTCCCAAACTTGCCCGTGTGCCTTCACCTGAAAAGACAGGATTGTGTATAGATTATCCCATGCACACGCCAAATCAAAAGATCAGCCAGACGCTGTCGTTCCCACCTCTGCGTCCCCACCCCCCCCCCCACCCCCCACCCCCATACCCTTCACCTTTTCCCTGTACAAATATACATAGACGTTCGTGCTTGCGATTTTTTTTTCTTCATTCAAAAATATTGCTACATCACAAACAGTGTGCGTGTGTGTGTGTGTGTGTGTGTGTGTGCGTGCGTGCGTGCGTGCGTGCGTGCGTGCGTGCGTGCGTGTGTGCGTGTGTGTGTGTGTGTGTGTGTGTGTGTGTGTGTGTGTGTGTGTGTGTGTGTGTGTGTGTGAGAGAGAGAGAGAGAGAGAGAGAGAGAGAGAGAAGAGAGAGAGAGAAATCGTTCAGGCATCCGTTGACTGACTTTGTAATGTGTAAATATGTCCATGAACGCAAAAGTACCTGTTTGTGACATGAAAAAAAGAGAAACTAAGAAACGAAACACAAACTGGGTCATGAATATTGTCTGGCAGAATTAAAAAAGAGCAACAAAAATCTACCCAAGAGAACATTTATCGATACCAGGACACAAATATGAAGCAAATGTCCAGCATAGTTCTTAACCCGTTCCAGAGAAAATGCTGTTGTTTGTTAGGTCCGTGAAGACATTCGTCAAAAATGTGTGTGTGTGTGTGTGTGTGTGTGTGTGTGTGTGTGTGTGTGTGTGTGTGTGTGTGTGTGTGTGTGTGTGTATGCGTGCGTGCTTGCGAGTGTGCCTGCGTGCGCGCGCCTGCGTGCATGTGTGCGTGCGTGCGTGTGTGTGTGTGTGTGTGTGTGTGTGTGTGTGTGTGTGTGTGTGTGTGTGTGTGTGTGTGTGTGTGAGAGAAAGGGTGTGTGTGTGTGTGTGTGCGTGTGTGTGTGTGTGTGTGTGTGTGTGTGTGTGTGTGTGTGTGTGTGTATACGTGTGTGTACATATGTGTGTGTGTGTGTGTGTGTGTGTGTGTGTGTGTGTGTGTGTGTGTGTGTGTGTTTGATCATTATAGTCTGCGATGCCCCGCACGGTTGATATAAACGGTTGAGTTGGGATGAAAACCGCCCAGGACAGGTAATACAAATGGTTTTAGAAACGTAGTTATAGACTCAGAATCAAAAACTTACTTGGAGAATATTTCGACAGGGTCGCCCTGTCTTCTTCAGCTCACTGTTGCTGTTGTGGCAGCGAGGCCTGGTGGGACGACTGTTGTGTGGGGTGAACGGTTGTCAGAATCTGATTGTAGATGGGGAAGTTCAAAGCCTTGATCTCTGTTCAGGCTGTAGTGTGGTGTAGTATACCAGGTAGGGTGTCAAGACTGTACCCATACCTACATTGGCGAGACAGCAAGACGACTCACCACCCGTCTACAGGAACACCAAAACCGACCTACTTCTGCCATACATGAACATCTACAAGCCACAGGCCACAGTTTCAGCCCCCAAGAAACCAAGATCTTATCTACAGAGCCCTTCCTCACAAAAAAAAAGTAAAGTAGCCATCGAAATTAAGACCAGACGTCCTAGCTGAACAGAGATCAAGGCTTTGAACTTCCCCCCATCTACAATCAGATCCTGACAACCGTTCACCCCCACACAACAGTCGTCCCACCAGGCCTTGCTGCCACAACAGCAACAGTGAGCTGAAGAAGACAGGGCGACCCTGTCGAAATATTCTCCAAGTAAGTTTTGATTCTGAGTCTATAACTACGTTTCTAATGTCGAATCCAGAATCCAGAAACCAGAAACCTATATTCTTATTTACAAATGGTTTTGTTGGGATAAATGTCGACTCTGGACAGGTAATACAAATGGTTTTATTGGATAAAATGTTGACTCCAGACAGGTGTACAGATGGTCTTGTTGGGATAGACTCCGTACAGAAAATACAGATGGTTTTGTTGGGATAAATGTTGACTCAAGACAGGTAATACAAATGGTTTTGTTGGGACAAATGTCGACTCCGGACAGTAATTCAAATGGTTTTGTTGGGATAAATGTCGACTCTGGACAGGTAATACAAATGTTTGGGGGGAGGGGGGAGATAAATGTCGACTCCGGACAGGTAATACAAAGGTTGGGGGGGGGGGGGGGGGAGATAAATGTCGACTCCGGACAGGTAATACAAATGTTTGGGGGGAGGGGGGGAGATAAATGTCGACTCCGGACAGGTAATACATATGTTTGGGAGGGGGGGGGGAGATAATAAATGTCGACTCCGGACAGGTAATACAAATGTTTGGGGGGAGGGGGGAGATAAATGTCGACTCCGGACAGGTAATACAAATGTTTGGGAGGGGGGGGGGGGGATAAATGTCGACTCCGGACAGGTAATACAAATGTTTGGGGGGGAGGGGGGAGATAAATGTCGACTCCGGACAGGTAATACAAATGTTTGGGGGGAGGGGGGAGATAAATGTCGACTCCGGACAGGTAATACAAATGTTTGGGGGGAGGGGGGGAGATAAATGTCGACTCCGGACAGGTAATACAAATGTTTGGGGGGAGGGGGGAGATAAATGTCGACTCCGGACAGGTAATACAAATGTTTGGGGGGAGGGGGGGAGGGGGAGATAAATGTCGACTCCGGACAGGTAAAACAAATGTTTGGGGGGAGGGGGAGATAAATGTCGACTCCGGACAGGTAAGACAAATGGTTTTGTTGAGAGGAAAATTGGCCCTGGACAGGCGAAACCAATGGCTCCGTTTACAGAAGTCTATGATGGTCCCTGTATGCCGTTAGTGAAGGTTTTTAATATTTACTTTTCAACGCCCTTCTTTTAATTGCATCTTCTATCTCCTTCCCTTTGCGTTTTATAAAATAAATGTTTGTCAAGTCAACGTGTTGGTGATGACGGGACTGTAGGCCTGTACTCGTTTTCCTCCACCAGTGTGTGTGTGTGTGTGTGTGTGTGTGTGTGTGTGTGTGTGCGTGCGTGCGTGCGTGCGTGCGTGCGTGCGTGTGTGTGTGTGTGTGTGTGTGTGTGTGTGTGTGTGTGTGTGTGTGTGTGTGTGTGTGTGTGTGTGTGTGTGTGTTTGGAAAGTGAAGATAAAGCAGTGCATTAGACATATATTTATCATCAACATTTATTTCAAAATCCAGATGTCGCGTATTAGCGACTTGGGACTTTTCGAAATATAACGAAGAATAATACATTATCCGTTAAATAAAAAAACCAGCAGCAAGCGAAACTATTGGACGTATAGAATGATTGCATCTGGTTTAATGCGATGTAGCTGCTTTGTTTTGCGCATTTAAATACCTTATTACCATGAAAAGTGTTTTAAACAGATCTAGCATGTGTTTGACTTTGTCAATAATATAAGAAAAATACAAAAGCATCTCCTTATTTGATATTTCTTTCATTGACATTAAAACAATAGGGTTATTACCATAGTTTTACGTTGTCAGGTATGTACAATGCAATGAGAGTGTTCCTCCACCCTTACCCCCAGCACACACACTGTCCACCCCCATCCTCTCATCCCCACCTCCCAATACCCTAGATTAAAATAGCACAGATCTTTCCTTCTGACAGTTCTCTAAACAACCTATTTTGCAACAAACAAACAAAAAAAAAGCAGCTTCAATATCCTGATGAGATTTCGAGAGAAAAAAATATTAAAAACGATGAAAAACTTACTGGCTGGCAATGATAATATTGAACGTATTTCCAAAGAGCTGTTGTTTGACCGTGAATCAAATTCAGACATGTCTTGCAAATGGGCATTAGAATGGAAATATGTTGTGTCAACATTTGCTCACTACACAGACACCTGATGTTTATATCTTGAATCACAAAAATGTCATCTGTAGCAAAAGGAGGCAATTTCTTGTGTGTCATTATTGTTAACATTACGAGGCGAAAAGGTTTACTCTTCGTTGATCGTTCTCTGTTATCGATTGTTCATTAATTTAACCATCAAACTTCAAGTATTCTTTTGTTCTCCTCTTCTCTTTTTCCTTCTTCCTTCTTCCCCCGTGTCCGTGCCATTCTCTCTCTCTCTCTCTCTCTCTCTCTCTCTCTCTCTCTCTCTCTCTCTCTCTCTCTCTCTCTCTCTCTCTCTCTCTCTTTCTCTCTCTCTCTCTCTCAACAAGCAAAAAAATATTTGATATCCCCTCAATGTTTTGAACTTTTATTCCATCACGATTTTCTTCTGTATGTCTAGAACTTCTGTTACATATTTTGCCAGCATCTTTAACAACGTTTCATCATTTGCTTGCAAAATGTTGCTAGGGTTTCGACTCTTGACTGTGTTATGTATGATCAGAGAGTCTTGATTTGTTTCACGCACATTAAACAAGCACACACACACACACACACACACACACACACACACACACACACACACACACACGCGCGCACATCACTCACACTCACACTGCTACTTTCAATGGGAGTAGGGAGGTCAGGGGGAGAGAAAAAAAGTGGTTGATGTGTGTGGGCTCTGTGTTTGGGGGGGGGGGAGGAGGAGGGGAGGAGGGTAATTGATAGGGGGGCAAAAAAGGAGGGTAAGTATTGTGGAAGGGAGGAGTAGCTGGAAGCTGGGTGGGTGGATGGGTGGAGGGGAGGGACAGGAAGGAGGAGGGATGTGTGCTGGATAAGTATAAGGGGAAGAAGAGGAACTGTAGATAGGATTTGTGTGAGACACAGTAATCAAAACTGAACTCGCAATTCAAATTTCATGATGCGGTAGAAATATTTTCTCGCATTCAGATCCTCAAAAATTTTCCAGATGTCATATTACCACCAGTTTTGGACTTCGGTAATCTATTTTCATTATCTGCACTGTCAATTGCTAAAATGTGTAAAAAAAAAAAAAAAAATCCATGGAGTTGGTGTTTAGATCGACGTCCTGCGTGACCTTGGATTTCAGGCTGTCCAGTATGACACACTCCAGCATTCATGGTGCAGGGTACTGATGTGGTGTGAAATGTACAATTTGGTTTTTTTTTTCAGCTCAGTGTCAGACTTCGGATTTACCCCGTCTAAGTTTGAGGGATTTCGTTTGTTGTTGTTGATCCCACAAACACTACATCGATATAAATGTAACATCTGATTACTTAACAACATTTGGTGTTGCACATGTACTTTGTTTTCTGATCCTCCACTTTTGTCCATCCGAGGCAGACACAAATTCCTAAATTTCTTAAGAGTGTGCAGATAGGCCACATCGTAGGGCAGAGCAAGGGTAGAATTCAGGCTTTGTTGAGGACAATGCTGGACAAAACGCCTGAGATCAGTGGCTTTATAGATTTGTCCTAGGTTTTTGCATCTTCTGTCTGTTGCAGTTAGACATCTTGGGGGAATATTTTTTTTGAAAATTCAGAATCGCAGCTGAGAGGTAGAGATTGCCTTTGATGATTGCTAATTTCTTAGCTACTCGTGGATCGTTAAGTTGTCACCCAAGCATGTTTCTTGTTCTTTCGTGTTCGTTCTTTGCTAAGTGTAATGCAGTCTTCAGGTTAGACCTTTCTGCACTCCTCTCTTTGCAGGGGCTTTGTCCCATCTGACATTTCAAAATATTATGAATACTCCTCAGTCGTGTCTTCAGTGCTGAACATCCTTAGGCGCGTACCAACACCAACAGTCTGTCCTTTGAATATCGATAGGGCACAATAGCTGGTAGGGGGGGGGGGGGGTAGTATGCATGACAATGCTAACTGAAAGCATCAGTGGAAATCATCCCATCTTGTATGGCAAGTTGGATGTCAAGATATCCAGCCTGCGTACCTCCTTTGATGGTCCATTGAACGGAGGGAGGATAGAGAGATTGTAAATGATTTCTAAAAATGTCAAACTGCAACCACATAGAACTGTGACGAAACCGTCTCTAGACCTGTTCCAGTCAAGAAATCTAAGATTATCTAGTTCTCCTGGAGGCTCGAAGGAAGAGAGCATAAGGACTGGAAATTCAAGAACGACCTTTTCATTGAGCTTACACGTGGAAATATCTACAAAACTGCATGCATGGCAAGGTCCCACGGCCATGCTTTTGTTCCATTTGGCACAAAAAAATCGTTTCACCTTGGCCATTTGCATACTGTGTAGCATTGTTCTTGACAGCAATGTCACGTGCATCAAGTACACACTCACTGGGGACTCCTAGAGGGGATGGGTCTTTCCTAGCAGTTGTTGGCGGCGGGGATGCCCATCTCATTATCTTCATTTGGATAGAGTGACTCCACCTCACAAAAACCCAAAAACAGCTTTCTCTGGAAATGGGGGCGTATACATCATTGCAGAAAACTCTTTTGAATGTAGTACTTGATATGGGGAAAAGGCGTGAGATGGGTTATAGCCAACTGCACACATTTTAAACAGAGGTTGTTCTAGTGTGCCACAAACAGGCAGAAAGAAGTCTTGTGGGGTAAGGTTGGGGGCGTACGTGTTTTTCTTAACGGTTTACATTCCCTGGTCTGATGTTGTCAATATTCTGAATGTATTCGGCGATTTGTTGTTTGATACCTCCACGTTGGTGCTATTTCTTTGTAAATTGTTTGACAATCGTTTTCGTCTCATGACATCGCAATGGTCCGAGTCATGGAGGGTGGCTGATATTACCTTGCCGTCATTGTCTAAGGAGGTGATGTCGATATTGCCAGCTTTCCCCACAAAACAGCACACCATGTTGTATGTAAATGGAACTTTGTTTTCTTGTTAGAGTCAGATTTTTGGTCCTTAATCATGAGGTGATCCCTAGCTTTCTTCCTGTTTTCAGGATTTAGAAAAAGCAGTTTGACAAGCCTGTATATAAAAGTTCAAGGGCATGATTCTTTTCAGGGGCTTCCTTTTGGGTAGGTTTGTACCAAGGCAGTTTGATGCGTTCTACATCATCAGAAAATGATTCAGAGTGTTCCTTTTCTTCTTCTTTTTCTGGTGAGACCGGTGCCATCTCAGGCGTTCCGCACATGCGAGGTACCAGTGACGTGATTCTACACGTCGAGAGGTTCTCTGGGAGATGGAGCGAAGCAGATAAGGAGTCTGCAAAAGATAACGTACCTTCAGATAACTGAAAACTCAAGGATAATAGGGTCCGATGGTGATGTTGTGAAAGCTGGGGGTGAGACTGACTAGTCTTTTGACATCGATGTCTTTGAGTAGTTTTTGGTTGATGCAGCGATGGAGTCTACTTGTTTGGTGGAGTATGCT
>JADBJO010019314.1:27548-33497 GCA_016801955.1 Conus betulinus | reverse complement strand
AGAGCAAAAATGAGAGGGGGAGAGGGTGAGGGAGAGGTGGAAGAATGGGGGGTAGGTGGGTGGTGGAGGGGTTTCGCGGGTGTGGAGGTTCGGAGTTAATGGAGGGAGGGCTTAGAAAAAGAGCGATGGCATACGAGAATTAGACTTCTGTTTTTAGAAAGCTCATCCATACCCAAGCTTCCGACCTCTCTCTCTCTCTCTCTCTCTCTCTCTCTCTCTCTCTCTCTCTCTCTCTCTCTCTCTCTCTCTTCTCTCTCTGCGCGCGCGCGCGCTCGTGTGTGTGTGTGTGTGTGTGTCTGTCTAATGGTATTGCTAACCAACAACAATTTAAGATAAGTGCTCAACCCGTTTGGGAGCGGCATCTGTTAAAAGTTGGATTAAAAGGTAAGCATAAAATCGTACCTTTTAATCCAAACTTTTAAAACAATATATATATATATCTATATTATATCTATTATATATATATATATATATATATATATATCCAAAAGAAAAAAGACACAGGACAACAAGCTGTCGTGGTTGTAAATGAAATTTTCGGCTTTATTTGCCTTCGTCAGCACATGAAATCCTCCCTGAGTGCCAGCAGGTAAGGTAGTAAGGTATAGGTATTTGTGTGTGTGTGTGTGTGTGTGTGTGTGTGTGTGTGTGTGTGCGTTGTGCGTGTGTGTGTGTGTGTGTGTGTGTGTGTGTGTGAGCGTGTGTGTGCGTGTGTGTGTGTATGTGTTGTGTTGTTTTGTTTTATGTGTTGGGTTTTTTTTTTCCCACTCGTGGAGATTTTTAAAAAGCCTGAAAGAAGAAATATCTATTAAAAAAAACCACATAAAGTCACACGAGTACCGTTCCGTAATATACAAACGAGCACGCATACGCACAGACAAGCAGAGACGCAAAGAGCAATTACCTATACCACACAGAGAGACCACACATAAACCATACGGCGCGCGCGCGCACGCACGCGCGCATACACATGTAAACAACCCCCACAGAAATACACGCGCGCGCGCGCGCGCGCTCGCGCGCGCAACACACACACACACACACACACACACAACAACACACACACACACACACACACCACACACACACTCGTTCTGTTTGTATGTATATCTGTCTGCCTGTCTTCCTGTATGTCCGTCTGTCTATCTGTCTGTCTGTCTGGTCTGTCTGTCTTCTCTCCTCTTCTCTCTCTCTCTCTCTCTCTCTCTCTCTCTCTTCTCTCTCTCTCTCTCTCTCTCTCTCTCTCTCTCTCCACGTCGCACAAAGCTGGAAAACATGGCACTACAAAAACCCTCTCCAAAAGATGGAGGGAACCCTCTTATCCTTTTTTATTTTGCCATCCGATTCCAATCTCGTCGTTGCAAATAATCTCGGTATATGGGATTTGTCTCCCCTTTGATATCCCAAACATCACGGGAGCTCAAAAATCCCATGGCAATCTTCAGACTGGAGCGCCAGGCAGCTCTCTCCCGAAATGTGGCACCAACAACTGGAGATTTTGAAGAAGAAAAATGGAAGACAGAAAACATCAGGGTTGATGCATCGGGAGAAAATGAAAAGAAGCAGGGACCCCCGGTGTTGTAAAAACAACCAGCCAACACAACCATCGACTTCTCCTTTTGGTCTGGTCTCCCCCCCCCCAGCTCCCCCCCCCCCCCCTCCCCCCCCCCCCCCCCCCCCCCCCCCCCCCCCACTCCCCCCCCCCCCCCCCCCGTCTCCTCTATGTT
Source organism: Conus betulinus (assembly GCA_016801955.1). Taxonomy (NCBI): domain Eukaryota; kingdom Metazoa; phylum Mollusca; class Gastropoda; order Neogastropoda; family Conidae; genus Conus; species Conus betulinus. The sequence continues at coordinate 31,770 of JADBJO010019314.1, read as the reverse complement.
ACCTGTTTCCACCCGTTGTCCACCCACCCACCCCTACCCCCCAGCCCCTCCCATAGGCTCACAGTCTAATCTCCTTCAGGGAGAAAGTCGATGATGTGAGGGTTTCCCAGGAAAACAATTACGATCCTCCCTCCCCCCCCCCCCCCCCAAACCCCAAACATGACAATTGTAGCCCTATTCATTTTGCATTATTTACAGACTCTGGACGAAAGCCAGGTGGCGGAGGCTGACGATCGGCGTAGATTACTCCGGATTAAATATGAATAAAGACCGGTTTGACTGCGCTGCGGTGAAAGTCTTTATACGTCGCAAGCAATCGCTACGTTTCTACAGGGATACACTTTCCCGCCCGGTTTTTTTTTTTTTTGTGTTTTTTTCCCTGGAGAGAGCACGTTATGGCTCAACTGTTGAGAATTGCCTTCTTAGTGGCTATTTCGGTTTAATGGTTTAAGCATAGGTTTTATGCTTATCTTTTCTCACATCATGTCATTGTTAATATCTTTACTCCTCCTCCTTCTCCTCCTCACTCCTCCTCCTATTTTCTCTTCTTCTTCTTTTTCTTGCTTCTTCCGTTCCCTTCCCCCTCCATCCATCGTCTCCTTCTTCCGTCTTCTCATCTCCTTTTCTTCTTTTCTTCTGTGTCTTTTTTTTTCTTTCTTTTTTTCTTTCTTGTTTTAATCTTTTCTTCGTGTTTTACTGATTCATATTTTTTTGCTTGTGTTTTGACTTTTTCTTATTTTTTTTTCTTTTCTAATTGTTCTCCTCTCTCTATTTTTTCTCTATTTTCTTCTCGTCTCGTTTTTTTTTTACAGTTTGATTCTTTTTTCTTCTTTGTTCGGTAACTTCCGTTCTTATTCTGGTCCAAAGTTCCTCCTAGTCCTGTGCTGCTGCGCTGATGCTGCTGCTGCGCTGTTCATTCCTCCTCCTTCTTCATTGCGTCTGAAATCCGGAGGTTTCTTTCTTTTCCCGCCTGTTCTTTCGTTTTGTGTGTTGTTGATTGCTGTTCTGAAGGGATTTTTCTTGTTTTCTTTTTAATCTTTTTCTTCGAATATTGTTTATGAGTCATCTGGTTGTTGCTTTTGAAGGGAGGGATATTAGGTCCTTGTTGTGTTTTTGTTCTTCCTTCAATGGTTAATAGGTCCTCCCCTCTCGTCGCTGTTGTGTTGTGTCTGACTAGGGTTTGATTGATTCTTGAAGGGGATTTATTATAATGTGATTTTTTTTTTTTTGTTTGTGTGTTTTGTGAAAGGGTGTTTTTTTTTGTCTGAAGGTGTTTGAAGGAGGGGCTTATGATCATGGTGAGATATGATCTTCTTTTGTTTTGAAGGGTCTTGAGGGTCTTTCTTTTTGTGGTCCAAAGTGTCCTCTAGTCCTGCTTTGCTGAGCTGCTAGGTTTGCTTTGAACAGGCTGCTTTTGTTTGCTTTTTTTGAATTCAATGAGGTCCTCCTTTTCGTTCCGTTCTTCTCTTCCTTGGCCGTCAAATTTGAAGTTCGCCGTGGACGGGTTATTACGTAGATGGGACGTCTGGATGTCTTCAATAATCCCCCACAATCCCACAGTAAGGAAGCGCATATGGTGTGTGTGTGTGTGTTGTGGTGTGTGGTGTGGTGGTGTGTTGTTTGTGTGTGTGGTGTGTGTGTGTGAACCATCCCACCTGCCACACTATGGCCTATTCTTCTTCGAAAGATGAATTGATATTCAACGTACGTCGAAAGTTTTTTTTTGTTGTTTGTTTTCACACACACACACACACACACCACACACACACACACACACACACACACACACACACACACACACTGTCAAAACGATTTTTTTTTCGCTAGTGAGCCGTAATCTGAACTCCAAACTATTCATGTCATTATTTCCTCGTGTAGAAACAGTCGTCAATAGACTCCGATTTTCCAACAGCGCAACTGCAACACACCGAGAATAGTGACATAATTGCCATGCCACCTAGTAATTTATAGGTTTGCATGACTTGCAGTTCCAAAACTTCTGTCAGGTCTCTCGCTTACTTGAGGCCATGAGTGTGCGTGTGCGTGCTGTTTAAGTGTATGCATATGTGCGTGCAAGTTGATGTATATACGTGCGTTTATGTGTGTGTGCGTGCGTGCGTGCGCGCGTGCGTGCGTGCGGTGCGTACGTGCGTGTGTGTGTGTGTGTGTGTGTGTGTGTGGGTGTGTGTGTGTGTGTGTGTGTGTGTGTGTGTGTGTGTGTGTTTACCTACGAGTGTTTTGCGCGCGTGTGTGCATGTGTGCATGTGTCTGTTAGTGTGTGTGTGTGTGTGTGTGTGTGTGTGTGTGTGTGTGTGTTGTGTGTGTGTGTGTGTGAGTGAGTGTGTGCCTGCACGCACATGCGCGTGTGTGTTTTCGTGCGCGTGTATGCGCGCGTGTGTGTGAGTGTGTGAGTGTGTTGTGTGTGAGTGTAACTCACCACACACTAACACCAGCTGCCGATTCGAACACGGACTTACAGCATCAGACTTTCTACTTAGAAATGCCGTGTTCATTCTGTACACTGGACCCATCTCCTTCAAGCCGGCGAATTTCCAAACATGTGACCAAGTGTATTCACGCCTACCCTATATATACCCCCCCCCCCCCCACACACACACACACACACAAGACGAGAACCATCAAAGTCATTTGTTTCGTCAGGCCGGCCCGTGTTTCTATAGTAGTTCTACAATGCTGGAGTCATCATATCAGCCAAGAAGAATTTCTTCTCGTCTATGATCAAGTGGTTGTAGATCATAGTAGTCCCTTTTTTCTCTGAACCTGGGCAGCTCTCAGCTGTGACGACGTTTGTTTTTGTGATAGACCTGACTCTCTGAGAACCCCCCCCCACCACCCACACACAACACACACCACTTGAAAAATATTACTCTCCTTCACTTTCCACTTCCAGTCAGTTCCAGACTATCAGTCAACATGCCCTCAGGACATTCTCGTACTGGTCAGAAGATCAGCCATCTCTCCTCTTGGAATTCCGTACACAGCAATAGTATAACCTCTTTCATCGGTTGGCTCTCTAAGTCTTTCAGTTTCTGTTTCTCGAAATAAAAACTTCTAGTTGTTCTCGCATGCTGTTATTCGAGTCACTGAGTTCAATGATTTGACTGTCGTTAGACATTCCCTTCTGCACTTAGAGCCTGAATTTTTACTTTTCACACTCCAGAAAGATTCTGTTACCTCCCCGAGGTCTTTGTGTACCTTGTCACACTTGTCCAGTACATTGTCGAACTTCCTATTCAAGTCAGTCAACAATGATCATGACGTCTGTCTGTCACGGTACGCTGGTGACCTCGCCGCACCTTCTGCATGCCTGAAGAGCCGTTCACTGTCCCCCCTCACCTGTCAAGAATGTGTCTAGACTCATCCTCTCGGGCTACTGCCGGTCAGACAGGCAGCTCTGTATTGGCATACTTGGTGGTTTCAAAAATGAGGTAACTGCAGGCGCAAATTGAAACAAAACAAAATGTGATAAAACACAAAAAAGACCGATGGTAGGTAGGCACTCAAGGTCTGACCAGCGCGTTGGGCTAATGCGTAGGTCAGACATCTGCTGAGTCGTAGCCGCGAGCGCCTCTTCTTCAATTCTCTCATCTTAGTTAATTCTTTATCCATCGGCTTCAAATCATGCGTAGTGTGGTCCCCAAAACTTAGCGGATGTGGTGTAGCGTATATGGACTAGTCCGCACGCAGTGACGCCTCCTTGATGAAACTGGAACTGAAACTGAAAACAAAAACTGCTGAGCGGCCGAACGAAAGAAGCAAACACATTGCAAGACTAACACGTGTTACTGACCTCTTTGGTCTCCTCACGCAAGGCAAACAACATTCAAGGCAATGAAAAATAAAAACGAACAATCACTATCTCCTCAATTTGGGCGCAAAATCGGATGTAGTTACATTCTGCCTCAAAAAAAAAAAAACCACAAAGAGGTCAAAACGCATCGTGTTTGTCTTGTAATTGGTTTGTTTCTTTCGTTCGGGGGCTCAGCAATTTTTCTTTTAAGTTTATATTAGGTGGGCCACGGCTGATTTATGTCACGACAGCACATGAGAAAAACTGCTCCAGAAAAAAAAAAAAAAGAAAACAAGGAGGGTTAGTCCAACCAAATGATATGGTTCAGTCAGAATCGTCGTCTTCAATGTCCGACAGCTCAGTTCTTCTGTCTTCTTGGCGCAACGGTACATGACATTAAAGGAAATGCAG
>JADBJO010019314.1:15048-17548 GCA_016801955.1 Conus betulinus | reverse complement strand
TCGATGGGCTGTTCCTCCTTCAGGCGAACCCTCTCTCAACGCGACTGCGGCGGCGGGCACACAGTAGACCTCTTCCCCAGAGAAAGTCTATTCTTCACATGTGCCCCTCCGCCGACCCCCACCCCCCCCTTTCCCCCACCCCCTCCTCACCCCTCGTGCCATGGCGTCGCCAACCTACACATGAGCTTTCTGGGAAATGTCTGGCTGTAACTTTTCCAGGGGAGAGGGGAGGGACTGGGGTTGCAGCATTTGGGTCGGAGATTAAAACTTCATGTTGCACCTTGAACAGATGCAAGAGGAGGGGGAGGAGGAGGCGGAGAGGAGGAGGAGGACAAGGAGCAAGAGTACAAGGTGAAAGACTAGAAGAGAAAGACGAAGAGGAAGAGCGACAAAATACGGATAAGGCGAGAGACGTGTGGGGTGGGTGGGGGTGGGGGGTGGGGGTTGGGGGGCTTAGGAGAAGAAGATGAAGAAAGAATTCAAGAGCAGAACAAGAAAGAGGAGGTTGAAAGAGAGAAACAACAGTAATAAAAGGTAGACGAAAGAGGAGAGGAGGAGGACGAGAAGGAGAAGGAGGAGGAGGAAGAGGAGAAGGGAGAAGAGGAGGAGAGTAGGAGGAAGAGGAGAGTGAGGAGGAAGAGTAGGGTGGAAGAGGGATGAAGAGAAGGAGGAGGAGGGGGAAAAGGAAGAGGAGGCAGAAGAGGAGGAGGAGGAATAGGAGGCGAGCGGGAGGAAGAGAAACAACAACGGATAGGCAAGAGGAGGAAAGTAGCAGAGGAATAGACATAGCTGAAGGAAAGGTTGAAGGAAAAGGTGGACAAGAGATACAGAGGGAAGGAAAAAAAAGCAGACAAAAGAAGAAGAAGAAGAAGACGAAGAAGAAGAAGAAGAGAAGAAGAAGAAGAAGAAGAAGAAGAAGAAAAGGGATGAGTGAAAGACAAAGAGAAGCGACTGAAGAGAATGAGAGCAGGACAGAGACGTAGACAACAAAGAGAAGAATGAAGAGATAAATTAAGTGAATGTGCAAATCAAACCTACCTGTGGCGGTTCTATCCCATTCGATTAAATTCATTGACTCCAGGTTCTCAAGGTGTCAAGCACATCATAAAATGGGCCCCAAAGGAATGTGAAAAACAACAAACATAAGAGATCAGGACATTTAAGATTAGGGAAGAAGGGGCCATCGTGAGGACAGGAAAGACAGCTAGTGTGTGTGTGTGTGTGTGTGTGTGTGGGGGGGGGGGTGTTATGAAGGTGCTGATACATCATCAAAGATAAAAAAAAAATCCGACTAAATCAGAATCAAACAACAGCAAACCGAGGCACATAATTCACTTCACTTCCCCCATTGAAGATCACATGGTCTGCTTGATGTCTCAAAACAACATTCTTGTCAATCTGATGGTTTTTCTTTTCACTTTTTTTTTTTTTGACAAATCAGAACACGAATTAGCACTGCGTCATTGGCACCTAATGATTATGTTGTTCCCTCGTCTCACACACATGTGTGAAATGAAATGTCACACACCATCGTCAGCACCCTTCATTTCACTGTCTTGCCTGCCTGTCTCTACCCAAACACTTAAAAACACATAGTTAAGAGAGAGATAGAGAGAGAGAGAGAGAGAGAGGAGAGAGAGAGAGAGAGGGGGAGAGAGAAAGTTATAAAGTTAGACTTCGACTTTTATTCTCTCCTGCTTCCCCCTCCCCCCCCCCCCCCCATTCCTCGCCCCACCCCCCATCCCCACTCATCCTGACCTTTATTCCCTTTCCTTCTCTCTCTCTCTTCTCTCTCTCTTCTCTCTCTCTCTCTCTCTCTCTCTCTCTCTCTCTCTCTCTCTCTCCCTCTCCAAAACTCACACCTACATCACTCTCGATTCAGTGGCTCACCTTACCTCGCCTCCTTCAGTCCTCCACCCCCCCCCCTTCCAGCTTCTCTACCTCCTCACGCCCCTCCCACCACCACCCCACCCTCTTTCTTCTCTCCCACAACTCTCCCCTCCCCCCCCCCCCCCCCACCCCCCACTCTCGCTCTGCCGACCTGTCCCTGACAGCAGCATCAAATAACCCCTCCAGCCTTAACACAGAGAACGTCTAATTAACAGGAGACAGATCGAGCCCAAAAGACATGGACGGGCGGGATATAGCAGCCTCCCCTCCTCACCTTAAGCCATAGCTACTTACCTCACGTTGGCTGAGTCAGTCGGGGTGGGGGAGGAGGAGGCGGGGGTGAGCTGGGCTGGGTTGGAGAGGAGGGGGTGGGGGACGGCAATCGGGGTGGAGGGGGGGTGGGGTCAATGGGTTGGAAATGGGACGGGAGGTTGGAGGGAGGATAAGGTAGAGAGAAAAAAAAGACTGTGGGAATTGGTGGGGAAGAGTGGGAGAATGGAAGGGTGGAGGCTGTGTGGTGTGTGGTGTGAGGGGGGGGGGGGGGGGGGGGGCGGCAAATGTCTCTCAATGACCATAGGTTCAGCGGGCCCCCCTAGGTGTCTCCGCTCCA
>JADBJO010019314.1:7500-10000 GCA_016801955.1 Conus betulinus | reverse complement strand
TCGGCACACAAAGATTGACTGCTCCAGTCTGAATTAGAAGGTTAATGATCAGTAACAGTATTATCAATGTTTGTTTGGTTATAAATGTTTAATCGATTTGCAAAGTGAGGTGACTGAAGGCGGAGATCTAAATAACTTTTAAATGTAATTACTAGCAAACCGCCAAAAAAAAAGTAAGACACACGAATCACAAGACAAACCACGACGCGTTTCGATCTCTCATGTCTTCTTCAGGCAAGATGCAAAACACTCAGGACAATGAACAAGCAGCCACTTATCTTCATCCACTACAATCGCAAGAGGGGTCGTTTCATTCTGCCTGACGAAGACTAAGAGGTCGAAACGCGTCGTGTTTTATCTTGTGATTCGTTTGTCTACGTTTCTTGGTGGTGCGCTATTAATTACATTTAAAATTTATAAACGTTTAATCGAATTTGTCTCATTTCTGCTTCATATTTCATTTGTTTTCCGTAGCTTTTTTTATGCCATAGATCCTTTTGTTTAATGACATAGACTATAACCGTGAAAATAAAAAAAAGATGCGTGCGTATGCTGTTCCTTTATGTAAACGTAGGTTTAATTTGATATATATTATATTATGTATGTATGTATGCATACATGTACGTAAAGATGTGTGTGTGTGTGTGTGTGTGTGTGTGTTGTGTGTGTGTGTGTGTGTGTGTGTGTGTGTGCGTGTGTGTGTGCGTGGTGTGCGTGTGTGTGTGTGTTCTTGATTTCAAAGTGAAAAGTGCTGCGGGATGTCTTCACCCCTTATCATGAATTTTCAAACCATGTCTGTCTGTCTGTCTGTCTGTGTATGTATGAACAAAATCGCCTTGATTACACACACACACACACACACACACACACACACACACACACACACACACACACACACACACACACACACACCGTTTTGTGTGTGTGTGTGTTGTGTTTTGCTTTTCATTTTCGTTCCCACAATGAATACAACCGGAGGAAATGGCTTAGCAACAAAGGTCGTTAAATTTAGGCCTACGTCGCATTCTGGCACACAGTCTAGATCCATCATGAAGTTCTGGAGCCAGGAAACGTCATTAACGTTGGAACGGTTATAAAACCCAACCGACCAACACACACACACACAAAAAAACGTCTAGCCCCTAACGATCCTTTCCTCCCATTACCCGTGTTGCAACTTCCACACTCGCTTCTTAGGGTCAGCGTGTGACATAACATTGCGTGTTCCATCTCAATAAACTCTTCCGGATTGAGTCATGGTGAGCTTGCCTTTTTAGTTTTAGTTCATTTTTGCGATTAGTTTTGTTTCGAGACTTGCCCTTAACCACACACACACACACACACACACACACACACACACACACACACACACACACACACACACACACACACACACACACACACACACACACACACACACACACACACACACACACACACACACACACAAGAATAATAATAAAATAAATAAAACCGTGTTCTTTCCGTTAATCGTTAACAGTTTTTTTTCCGCCCTTTTTTCTTTCTTTTCTTAATAGTTCCCCTGTTTCACATTTTAAACATTTGATCTGCATATGAAGCAAATCTGTTTTCTACTGAATTGCTTCCCCTATCATTTTCACATGAACATGTATTTTTTTCGTGTAGAAAGGCTATCAAGGTTCTGTTAACAAATACTGTTTGAACATTTTGAAGAACTCCACTTTGATGCCAAGCACACAGCATACCATTTTCATCTTCTACAAATATGAAAGAAACCTGTCACGGTATTCATGGCATTTTGTTTTCATATATTCCGTAATTTGAGATTGTAAATGAGATGAAGTGTAATAAACGGTCGTAAAACGTTGATCTTTTCTTTTATTTTCTTGAATATAAAGTTGGAGGCATGTGCGTTTACATTACTATATACACATACAAGAGTCTCTCTCTCTCTCTCTCTCTCTCTCTCTCTCTCTCTCTCTCTCTCTCTCTGTGTGTGTGTGTGTGTGTGTGTGTGTGTGTGTGTGGTGTGTGTGTGTGTGTGTGTGTGTGTGTGTGTGTGTGTGTGCGTGCGTGCGCGCGCGAACATTTTAGCATGCGTGTATGTATGTACATCTTAAAATGACAGTTTGGTGGTATTAGTGTTGTGTTTGAAAGGCCCCTGACCACCTCTTCTCTTCAGGGATGCTTAACCATATCTGCCATATTGATGTAAAAGTGCTACTAACAGAAGAGCGATGCTCTATTGGATTCCAGCCTACTGAGGATACCAGGCAACGCGCTGACTGATCACCTGGCGAGGGAGGGTGGTCAAGGGGAGCAGGATAGCAACAGCATCACCTACAGCGAGATGCAAAGTATCACGCAGACTATCACAACACCCTGGACACCCAAGAATGGCTATCACCTGTTGCCGAGAGAGCTGGTGAAGCTCCGCACCCGGCACAGCAGCCTTCACTGTCACTTGTGCCGAAAGCTCAAGATGGTGCCTTCTCCAGTCTGTCCTTGTGGGCAGGAA
>JADBJO010019314.1:0-5000 GCA_016801955.1 Conus betulinus | reverse complement strand
TGGTGTGTGTTGTGGTGTGTGTGGTGTGTGTGTTGGTTGGTGTGTGTGGGGTTATTCACAAATGAACGCAACAGAAAAAAACTTGTGCATGTGCGCCAAGAGAACAAAGAAGAACGACAATTCACCGACCGGGCCCGACATCACGTTCTGCCTCAGAGTGTAAATAAATCGATCCAAATGAAACAGGCGGATAGAGACATTGTTAAGCAATGGGACGTTTTATCGAAGCAACAATTGGAAAACGATGAGGACAAACAAACAAACAGGGTTTATACAAACAAAAAACCCAGCATATAACAAACTTGGTTTTTTGGGCGCTCGCTTACCGCAAATTCCAAGCAAATCCTTGTAACTTTCGTGTTTTTAGTGGTTGTTTGGTCGGTGTGTTTGCTTTTTCTACGTTTAGTGTCATGTGTAAGCTAACTATATATAAAAGTCATGCATTTAGTCATGGGAAGTGGTTGTGTCTTTTTTTTTCATTCGTTATATTGTCTCCGCTCTTTTTTTTTTATTCCATGTAGTGCGTGTATTTATATATTTGTTTAACAGACATTGTGTTTATTCTAAAACCAGGCGTGCCGCGGTTCCAGGTTTCTCTTTTGTGTCTGGGACAAAGGTTTAAAAAAAACCAACAAAAAACCAACCCAAAAAAAAACCTGTGTTTGCTGCGGTACTGGTTGTCTTTGAGGGGTTTTCCATTTCAGCCGAAAGGAGAACGGATGTATGGTGTCGTTTGCAAATATTTTTCTTCTCTTGTTGAGAAAGCTGCTTTTTTTTGTTTATTAAGGTTTTGAGTCGATCGCGTTTGAAACCGATAGTATTACCTATTCCAAAACATTTTTTTTAAGCGACCAAACTTGTTTTTCACTGTGTTTTTTTTTTTTTTTTCTCTCTCTTCTAAAGCGTTGATACATTAACGCAAAATGACCTGTATGCAAAGTACAATATTAATTCATGTATTATGTTTAACCCCTAGATATCTTTTTTTATGGAGAGTCGTAGTTTTCAGTTTGAAGATGATGGAACACAGAATGAATCTGGTTTTAAACAGCATACTTCTTCTTCCCAAACGTATTTGGTTTATGCATATGGCCATTTATGCAAGCATTTATATTCCTACATTTATATGCAAGCATCTGGCGCGTAGTGTGGTGGTTGTGTGTGTGTGTGTGTGTGTTCTCGGTGTGTGTGTTGTGTATGGTGTGGTTGTGTGTGTTGTGTGTGGTGTGTGTGGGTGTTGTGTGTGTGTTGTGTGTGAGGGTGTGATGAGTGAGGGTATGAGAGGGAGAGAGAGAGAGAGGAGAGAGAAGATGGAGAGAGAGCGGAGAGAGAGAGAGGAGAGAGAGAGAGAAAGCAGAGAGAGATAGAGCATGATAAAGAGGGAACTAAGTCAGAAACAGTAAAAGGTACGGGAAGACGAGGGAAAAAGTCAATGTGAGAGAGGTATTAGTCTATTTTAAGTAGACACTATTAAAGGATCCCTCTCGGCATACTTAGGTTTGCCGTCCTAGCATCCAGGACCCTGCCTATATTCAGCTTTTGGTTGACCGTGAGCGTTAAAACTGATGGAATTCTTCACTGTAAACAGAGAAGGACGTGCGGTTGACGTGGGGAGGGGGGGGCGAAAGGGGGTTGGGGAGGAGGGAGGGAGGAGAACGCGGGGGGGGGGGGGGGGGGAGGAGGAGGGGAAAGCATTAGACAAAACACCAGCAGTATTCAATGCACTACATCAATTGCACATACATCACTGCCTCTCTTTTCATCATGACAGTTTTCAAACTATCCACATCACGCACAGCATGGGGGTGATAGCGTGACTTCTCACGGGTCGCACCAATTGCCCCCATTTGTCCTTCAATCACCATCCATCGGGGGCCAGAGATGGCTGGCGTCTGTTTTTTCTTGTCTCTGGCACAAACAAACCCCCCCCACCCAAAACCACCACCCACTTATCCATCTTCCTTCCCTCTCGCCTTTGTTTATTCCAATCTTACTTACCCTTATCTATCTTTTTTTTTATCCAATCTTCATCTTACTTCTCTTTGTTCTTCCGCTGTCTCTTTGCTTTCTTCCTTCCCCCTCCAAGCCCAAATCCATCGTAATTCCTTTGCTCCACGGGAAACACAAAAGGGTGCGACACAACGTCTGTCAACTGGTAACACGAGCACAAAACGAACCAGACACTGTTCACCGAGACGACTCGCATTAAACCGTAAGGATTCCTAGCGCCACGGTTCCCGTGCCGCCGTGCCTGCCAGTGGTTGTTTTTGCCTTTTGATGGGGACGACTGGTGCCCCCGCCCAGAGTTCTAAGCTACACTATGTTTGTACTAAAGGGAATGGTTGGCATTATAAGGGTTTGGTAGGCGAGGTTCAAGGTCACAATAAGATAACTCCTGAAATATTGTGAGCGGTTGGAGGTAACATTGTCAAGTACAGGGACTAGGGTAGGGCTCATTTACATCTTAACTTAAGGAGGCGGAGAACAAGAAATGTAAGTCGAAAAATATTAGCGTAGCTCTCAAAAATAGCTCTTCCCTCTCTCGCTCTCTCTCCCTCTCCTCTCCACCTCAATCTCCCCTCCCCCACCCCCCCCCCACCTCCCTCCCTCATCTCGTCGTCACTTCTCTCTCTCTTCTCCCGCATCTCTCCCTCACTCTCCCCCCCCTGTTCCCTTACTCTCTCCTTCCTCTCCTCCTGCTCTCTGTGTGTTTGTGTGTGTTGTGGTGTGGTGTGTGTGGTGTTTGTGGTGTGTGTGTGTGTGTTTTTGTGATGGTTGTGTGTTGGTGTTTTTGTGTGTGTGTTGTTGTGCTGCAACATTGCAACTTTAACATTATTAATACCGCACTTTAATTTTGCCCATTTTTCCCTTTGAATACAATAACAGAAGAACAAAAATAGGATGGATAGTAGAGAGAAGTAAATTCATTGAGACTAAAACATCACGTTCTGAAATAGAGAAAACCGAACCGAAAGCCGGTCACGAAGTACTGAAGCCAGACAAGACTATCAACTGGAAAAACTGTTTTGTCAAAAACAAAAAAAAAAAAAAAAAAAAAATCAACCACACGTAGAGAAACACGGAGCCGTGATAACAACCCTTTCCTCTGAAGCCACACCTTCAACAACATTTTTTTTGTTTGTGCGTTGGTGTGTCACACATATAACGTTGCGTGTTTATAATACTCTATCTCCATCGGCATTGGTAGTTGATGACATGGTGCGTGCTCATGGTGTTCATTTGTGGAGTTTCATCATTTTTTTGTTTTTCCCTCTTGCTTGTTTTTGCAGTGTACTTTGTTTCAGACTCTGACTCTGTGATACTCTACTATCCTATAAAATAAATCTACTACTTTTAAACCAAAAACACGCTCCTGCAGATGCCCAACTGTCTTTTTTTGTGTTGGTATAAATTAAGGAAAAGAAAAAAAAAGGTTGCCTAAGTCACTGGGGTCAAATTCTCTTGTTTGTTGAGTCCACTTGGTTTCCTTCCGCCCCCCGTGGGATTTGCACATCTCGACCATCTCGCCCTCTCTCGTCCTCTCCCTCTCTCGTCTCTCACCTCGCTCTCTCCTCGCACCTCCTCCTCTCCATCCCCCTCTCCACGCTTCAAATCCTACTCCCTCTTCTCCATCCTCTCCCTCCGTCGCTCTCCCCTCCTCCTCTCTCCCTCCTACGTCCCCCTCCTGGTCCAGTCCCCCTCACTCCGCCCGTGGCGGCCATCCCTCCCCAACTCTCCCGCTCTCCCCTCATCAACCGTCTCTACGCCCGATCCCTCCCTCCTCCCGGATCCATGACGCCCCCCCAGACTCGATCCAATCTCGTCCTTCTCCTCCTCCCGGCCCGCCATCCCAAGACTCATCCCCGACCCCCCTCGGTCTCCCACTCCCGCTCACTCTCCCTCGGTCTTAGTTCAACTCCTCACGCACTCTCTCCGTCCTCAGCCTCCCGTATCCCCCTCCTTCTCTCACCCCCAACAATCTCCCGGTCCTCTCTCCTATGGCCCTCCCCTATTCTCGTCATCTCTCTTTCTCTCTCTCTCACACAATGTTCTTCCCTACGCCAGTTTTATAAAATATATTTCCACAATACCGCACTTAACAGCACGCACAACCTGTTTGTTTTGTGTTTTAAAGGGTTTTCACCCCGCGGGGTGGGGTTGTGGGGGGGGGGTGGGGAACAAAGAAGACGAAGAAGAAGAAGAAAAAAGAAGACGAAGGGAAGGAGAGACGAAGAAAGAGAACCGAAAACTATGGCAAGGTTCGATCACAAGGCTTAACTAGTTTAAGAAAGAGAAAAAAAACAACAACACAAACAAACAAAAAACAAACAAAAAAACCCCTACAAATCCACGTTTTGTTTTAAATATTTTGACACATGAAAAGAGTGCAAGTTATTTGGCGCGCAGCAAGCCGGGTTGTTTATATTATGTGTGTGTGTGTGTGTTTTTGTGTTGTGTGTGTGTGTGTGGTGGTGTGGTTGTGTGTGTGTGTTGCGTGTGCGTGCGTGCGTGACGTGCGTGCGGGTGCGTGCGTCCGTGCCGTGTGTGCGTGCGTGCGGTGCTGATGCGTGCTGCGTGCGCGCCGGCGTGCCGGTGCGTGCGGGCGTGGCGTGCGTGCGTGTTGGTTTTTTTTGTGTGTTGTGTTTGGTGTGTGTTTGGTGTGTGTGGTGTTGCGCGCGCGCGCGCCCGCGTATGGGTGCATTTGGTTTTGCGCGCGCGCGCAAAACCCGTGTGGGTGTGTTTATGTGTGTGTGGTGTTTTGTGTGTGTGTGTGTGTGGGTGGGTTGGTGTGCGCGCGCGCGCAAGCGTGGCGGGCGCTCACGCACGGTTGCTTATGTATTGCGCATTAAAAGCATGTAATACGTACGCGATTGTGTTTTTTCTTGTGGGTATTCATTACTGCTTGGGCATAGATCCCACCTTGCCCCCTCTCTTAATATATCGTTTCGATTTCCACACCAGCTCTCGTCTTTAAAAATGCGGAATCTCAATGTGAACTC
>JADBJO010019313.1:5000-10000 GCA_016801955.1 Conus betulinus | reverse complement strand
CAGGCAGACAGATAGACAGAGACAGACAGAGAGAGGCGTGCGCGCATGCGTGTACACACACACACACACACACACACACACACACACACACACACACACACACACACAACACACACACACAACACAACACACACACACACACACACACACACACCACACACCACACACACACACACACACACACACAAGCGTAACCCATAAAGAATATAAAGACGGATATACACATTGTCACAGACTATCCCCATACATGTAACCAATGTCCATTATTTACTCAAGCTCATGTTGTGTAACGCCGAACAGAGCACACAGACCAAATGACGGTGTACAGTGAACAGAGCACACAGACCAAATGACGGTGTAAAATGAACAGAGCACACAGACCAACTGACGGTGTACAGTGACCCCAGTCAACATGGGAAAATGAGACTGCACGGGTGAATAGTAAATCCTCGCTGAAAGGCTCCTCCTTCTTCTTCTTCTTCTTCTTCTTCTTCTTCTGTGTTCGCAGGCTGATACTCCTGTGGACACTCCCTATATCGACAGACAAGTATTAATCCCATCTACCCAACCAAGGGAGTGAAGTTCTGTGTGTATGACCGTTTTTTTATTATCCCGCCATTAAGACAGCCATACTCCATCTTCAGGGACAGTGCTTGCTATGTGTAACGTGTCATCCATATCAACGGCCAAACTGGCCTTCTCTTCCGAAAGTTGGTGATGGCATTTGACGTGTGTGCAAAATGTTGTGCGTGCGTTCACACACGGAACCTCGGTTTATAGTCTCATTCGAAGGACTGTATGGGAAATGGAGTCAGAACTAGTGTTAATTCCGAGGGAAAAAAAATCCCCCTGTCCCGAAACGGTCAACATTCAAATGTCCCGACTTGCACAACAAACTTAAAAGAAAAATGATTATGCCGCCGGGCAAAAGGGACACACAGATTCCAAGACAAAACACGACGCGTTTCGACCTCTTGGGTCGTCTTTAGGCAAGAATATCTTTGCCTTTTCTTTAATTTTTTTTAAAAGTTTGTTTCAATCTTTTCGAGTTTGTTTTCATTTCAGTTTCCGCCTGCATACAGTCATCTCATGTTGAAAACTGCTCAAAGAAGCTCAGACAATCATTTCGGGTTGTGCCAAGCCCTGAAAAAAAAAATGTGTGTGTGTGTGTGTGTGTGTGTGTGTGTGTGTGTGTGTGTGTGTGTGTGTGTGTGTGTGTGTGTGTAAACATAAAACAATTATTCTGGATTACGTTACGCCTTGTAACTTACAACACATGACTGAGGCTGGTGTTTCCAGAGACCAGACCTCTCACTCTCTCTCTCTCTCTCTCTCTCTCTCTCTCTCTCTCTCTCTCTCTCTCACTCTCTCTCTCTCTCTCTCTGACGTGAGATGTTCACACTACACAAACTGCGAGATAAGAGAGGCTGTGGCTGTGGCTGATTCTGCCTGCTGGAACTTCACATCAACACAGTGCCAGATCGTGCTGCTAGATGCTAACCACATTGCCGTTCTCCTGGCTCTACAGAAAAGTCACCTCTGCGTGCTTGTGTGCGTTTGAAGAAGCAGTCCAACACACAAACAAACTGATCTAGTTTCCCACTCTTTCGTTTCGTTCTCATGATGGTAAACTGCGCTGGTAAACTGAACCCCTTGTTATTATCTAACTGTGTACCCTTGCCCTGAGGGATGCAGGGTGATACAAATATCGGACTTTCATGACTGATTTTATTTATACTAGATGAAAATCTGATACCTCCCTCCCTCTGTGTATGTGAATGAGTGTGTGTGAGTGTGTGTGTGTGTGTGTGTGTGTGTGTGTGTGTGTGTGTGTGTGTGTGTGTGTGTGTGTGTGTGTGTGCGTGCGTGTGTGTGTGCGCGCGTGTGTGTATGTGTATGTGCGTGTATGTGTATGTGCGTGTGTGTGTGTGTGTGTGTGTGTGTGTGTGGTGTGTGTGTGTGTGTGTGTGTGTGTGTGTGTGCTCGCGCGCACGTGTGTGCGTGTGTATAACTCTGTACGTGTGTGGGGTGTGTGTGCGTGTGTATAACTCTGTACGTGTGTGGCGTGTGTGTGCATGTGTGTGCGTGTGTTTGTGCGCGCGTGCGTGTGTTGTATGTGTGCGTACACGTGCGTGTGTGTATGTCTGTGTGTGAGTGTGTGTGTTTGTGTGTGTGGGTGTAGAGTTTGGGGGGGGGGATGCGCGCGCACGCGTGCGTGCGTGCGTGTACGTGTACGTGTGTGTGCATGTGTGTGCATGCGTGTGTGTATGTGTGTGTGCTCGCGCATGTGTTTTGTCCTTTCTGTAAATGTCGGCAAGCGTAACCTTCATTAAAAAGGGGTGATCCATAATTTCAGGCAGTGGACAGACAGACAGACATGAGATTGACCCATGATTTTAGGCAGTGGGAAAGACAGACAGACATAAGATGACCCATGACTTTAGGCAGTGGGAAAGACAGACAGACATGAGATTGACCCATGACTTTAGGCAGTGGACAGACAGACATGAGATTGACCCCATGATTTTAGGCAGTGGACAGACAGACATGAGATTGACCCATGATTTTAGGCAGTGGGAAAGACAGACAGACATAAGATTGACCCATGATTTTAGGCAGTGGACAGACAGACAGACATGAGATTGACCCATGATTTTAGGCAGTGGACAGACAGACATGAGATTGACCCATGACTTTAGGCAGTGGGAAAGACAGACAGACATAAGATTGACCCATGATTTTAGGCAGTGGACAGACAGACAGACATGAGATTGACCCATGATTTTAGGCAGTGGACAGACAGACAGACATGAGATTGACCCATGACTTTAGGCAGTGGGAAAGACAGACAGACATGAGATTGACCCATGACTTTAGGCAGTGGACAGACAGACATGAGATTGACCCATGACTTTAGGCAGTGGACAGACAGACAGACATGAGATTGACCCATGATTTTAGGCAGTGGACAGACAGACAGACATGAGATTGACCCATGATTTTAGGCAGTGGACAGACAGACATGAGATTGACCCATGACTTTAGGCAGTGGGAAAGACAGACAGACATAAGATTGACCCATGGCTTTAGGCAGTGGACAGACGACATGAGACTGACCCATGACTTTAGGCAGTGGGAAAGACAGACAGACATAAGATTGACCCATGGCTTTAGGCAGTGGACAGACAGACATGAGATTGACCATGACTTTAGGCAGTGGGAAAGACAGACAGACATAAGACTGACCCATGATTTTAGGCAGTGGACAGACAGACAGACATGAGAGGAGGCGCCTGACCAGCTGAACGTTCATGAACTGAAACACTACAAAAAAGATACACAGACGAACACTCATGAAGTGAAAACACCATGAAACAGACATACAGACGAACACTCATGAACTGAAAACACCATGAAACAGACACACAGACCAACACTCAAGAACTGAACAAACCAAGAAACAGACACACGGACGAACATTCATGAAAACAAAATGGAACAGACACAGACGAACATTCATGAAAACACAATGAAACACACAGACCAACACTCATGAGAACACCATGAAACACACATACAGACCAACACTCATAAAAACACCATGGAACAGACACAGAGACGAACGCTCTTGAAAACAGCATGGAACAGACACACAGACGAGCGCTCTTGAAAACACCATGAAACAGGCACACAGACGAACAGAAAAGAACTGAAATCACAGTGTAACTGACACACAGACCAACACTGATGAAGTGAAAAACACCATGGAACATACACACAGACGAACACTCATGAAAACACCATGAAACAGACACACAGACGAACACTCATGAACTGAGAAGACCATGAAACAGACACACAGACGAACATTCATGAAAACACCATGGAACAGACACGCAGACGAACACTCTTGAGAACACCATGGAACAGACACACAGACGAACAGACAAGAACTGAAAACACCATGAAACAGACACAGAGACGAACATTCCTGAAAACACCATGGAACAGACACACAGACGAACACTCTTGAGAACACCATGGAACAGACACACAGACGAACACTCATGAAAACAGCATGAAACAGAAACACAGACGAACAGACAAGAACTGAAAACACCATGAAACAGACACACAGACGAACACTCATGAAAAACACCATGAAACAGACACACAGACGAACAGACAAGAACTGAAAACACCGTGTATCAGACACACAGACGACAAGAATCAATAACCGATCGTACTCACTGCGGCGCCGCTGACTCCATAAAGGAAAGTAGGAGGGCGTTCGAAAAGCGGTTCCTCCTGTAAACATCTTCGTCGTCTGCCTTCCAAAACCAACTCTCCTCCCTCCTCCTCCTCCTCCTCCTCCCCTCTCCTCCTCCTCCTCGCTCACAATTCTTCCAACGCAACACACGTCGTCAGTTTGGTCATGGATGACATCATCATCATCTTCTTCATCATTACCATCATCATAACATTACCATTCTCTTCACGCGGCTGACATCACGAAAGAACTTGAAATTCTGGAACTCCGGTTGGAGTCGTCGACTGGTAAAGTGCCGATGTGCACGCACGCACACTCTCACACACACTCTTCACTCCAGGCTACACACCTCCACTGGCACATAGCAGTGTACAAGGTGCAGCAGAATCAGTGTCGGCATCAGTCCCACGTTGGGTGTATGTGTGCATGTAGGCAGGCAGACAGGCAGGTAGGTAGGCAGGCAGGGGAGGGGGGCGAGCGGGAGGTAAGCTAGAAGCTATACAGCGAGCAAGCCAGAGAAGAAGAAGAACGTAGTGCTGGTTTAGTTGTTGGGGGAACAGCGTTGGCACAATGACAAGAACGGAGCCAAGAAAGAAGACCGGCAGAGAAAGAGGGAGGAAGGGATAGGTAGTTTTTTTGTGTATGTGAGAGAGAGACAGAAACACAACTCTGCGGGGCTGGGGTTACGGATGCAGAAAGAGAGAGAGAGAGGGGGGGGGGAGGGACAGAG
>JADBJO010019312.1:22500-33505 GCA_016801955.1 Conus betulinus | reverse complement strand
TTTACAACATGCAGTGCACTACAGACCTGTACAACAACAGAGCCAGTAAGGAACAGTACCATGCAGTGGCAGTACAGACCTTTACAATTTGCAATGCAGTAGTACCAGACCAGTACAATGCAGTGCAGTAAAGACCAATCAAGGCAATGCAGTTACAGACCGTTACAATACAGTGTAGTGAACAGCCTGTACAATTCAGTAGAGACCAGTACAATGCAGTGCCAAGCCAAGACCAGTACAAGCAGTGCAGTACAGACCAGTACAATGCAGTGCAGTACAGTGGGGGAGTTCCAGTTTCAATGCAGTGAGAAAGACCACGACAAGCGTCAACAGACCAGTACCAATGCAGTGCAGTACAGACTGGTTACAATGCAGTTGCAGTACAGACCAGTAACAAGCAGTACAATGGCGAGCAGTACATACAAAGCAGTACAATGACCAGGCACGCACAGAACCAGTACCATGCAGTGCAGTTACAGACAAGTACAATGCAGGGCAGTACAGACCAGTGAATGCAAAGGGCAGTAAAGACCAGTACAAGCAGGAATGCAGACCAACACAATGCCAGGGCAGTAGACCAGACAATCAGTGCATTACAGACCAGTTACATGCAGGTGAAATGAGACCAACACAAAGAAGCTAGTTGCAGTACAGACCAGTCAATGGCAGTTGCAGTACGACCCAAGTAAAAGGCAGGGCCAAGTGAAGACCAGCTTACAAAGCAGTCGCAAGTACAGACCAGTACAAATGCAGTGCAACTCCACCTGCAGTACAACCGTAACAAGCAGTGTGCAGTACCAGACCAAGTACAAATGCAGTTGCAGTACATTACCAGTACACTTCAGTAGTGGTGCAGACAAATGCAGAGCAGTACAATGCAGAAGGGCAGCACAGACCAGTACAAATGCATGCGGTACAGACCAGGTACAATGCAGTTGCATAGTACAGGACCTAGTACAATGCAGTTGCGCAGTACAAGTACCAGTACCAATGCAGTGCAAGTTGCAGCCACCACCAGTACAACTGCATGCTGCAGTAAGAGCCGTGGTACTAATGAACTATGTGT
This sequence comes from Conus betulinus, assembly GCA_016801955.1. Classification (NCBI taxonomy): domain Eukaryota; kingdom Metazoa; phylum Mollusca; class Gastropoda; order Neogastropoda; family Conidae; genus Conus; species Conus betulinus. The sequence continues at coordinate 32,439 of JADBJO010019312.1, read as the reverse complement.
TTAGTACAAGAACAGTGAACAATGCAAATGAGTAGTGCCCACATGGAAACACCCTGTTGACCAACCCACAGGCAGTGCTTAGTAGTGCAGTAACCAGCTACAACTAGCACGCGATGACATGTTTATTTCAGTATCTCATTGTACAATTGCAGTTGCAGTTACAGATCATGTGACAATTGCAGCCGCAGTAGGGGCAGACCTAGTACCAATGCATGTGACTCAGTAAAGATCCATGTATACTACGTGCAGTTCTGCACAGACTAAAGAGCAAGTGCAGTGCCAGACCATACAGACGCAGTACAATGCTGAGTCTGCAAGACAGGAAGCAGTACAGACCATATGCAGTGCGTTGTAGTATCAAGAGTCCAAGCAGGTGTTACATATAGTGGCTGTAGAATGCAGTGCAGGACAGACCAGTTACACTGCAGTGCAATACAGCCTGTACGGATTGCAGATAGGCAAGTACAGACCAGTACAATGCAGTTGGCATTGTACAGATTATAACAATGCAGTTGCAGGTACAGACCAGTACAATGCAGTGGAAGTAACAGACCGGATACAAGCAGTTCACACAGTAGAGAATGCCTAGTGACAGGCCTTCAGTACAGACGTAACAGACCAGTTACAATGCAGTGCAGTGTACAGACCAGTACAATGCAGTGCATGTTACAGACCAGTACAATTGCAGTGGCAGTACAGACCAGTACAATGCAGTTGCAGTACAGACCAGTACAATGCAGTGCAGTACAGACCAGTACAATGCAGTGCAGTACAGACCCCCCAGTACCAATGTGCAGTACAAGACCAGAGCTGATACGGCTAGAAGACGTACAATGGGCAGTGAAGCACAGACCAGTACAAGGCAGCTGCAGGACAGACCAGTACCAATACATGCAGTGCAGTACAGACCAAGATTACAATGCAGCAGTGCACGCTAACAGACCTGTACAATGCAGTGCAGTGCAGTACCAGTACAATGCAGTGCACAGTACAGGGACCTAGTACAATTTCCGATGCATGCAGGCTACAGGCCCAGTACAATGCAGTGCAGTGCAGGCCATATACAAATACAAGGCAGTTACAGACCTAGTACATGCAGGATTTTGCACATAAACCAGTTTACAATGCCAGTGCAGTACAGACCAGTACAATACATCGGCAGTGCAGTACAGAACCAGTGCCACACAATTGCAGTGACCGTACAGTAGGGCAGACAGAGCGTACAATGCAGTGCAGTACAGACCAGTACAATGCAGTGCACAGGCAGTACAGGGGACAAACAATAAGTGCAGTACAAGACCAGTAATAGAAAGCAGTTCAGTACCATTTACAAGGCCACAAAGACCAGTACAATGCCAGTACAATGCAGCACAGTACAATGGCGGCAGTACAATGACCAAGTACATTGCAGTGCATGCCATGAAGGTACAATGCAGTGCAGTACCAGACCCGTAATACAATGCAAGTGACCATACAGTACACTGCCAATTGCAGTGCAGGCAAGACAACTACAATGCAATGCAGTACAATGAAGTACAATGCAGTGGCAGTACCGACCAGTACAATGCAGTGCAAGCTACAATCAATACAATGCAGTGCAGTAATGAAGTACAATGCACGGCAGTGCAATGTACAATTGAAGCAGTAATGCAATTACAGTGCAATTAAGTACAATGCAGTGCAATGCAACAAGCAAAGTTACAGCTGTAGAAAAATGAGCGTAATACATGAAAATAACGCAGTTCAGTAAATGTAAGACAAAGCGTGCAAGTGCAATGCAGATCAAGCTATTAGCGCCAGCACAATGCAACAAATTAAGTGTTATGCGATGCAGTACAATACATCGCAGTACAACATACCCCATGCCAATCGCAGTAACAATGTAGTGACAAGTACAATGCAGTACAATGCAATGAAGTACAATGCATGCAAGCACAAGGAAGTACAAAGTATGCCATGCAGTGAAGTATATGCAATTGAAGTGTAGAAGTACACTGCAGCACAATAGCAATGAAGTACAATGTGCATAGGTACGATGCAATGAAGTACAATGCAGTACAATGCAATTAAGTCAACGAAGTACAATGAGTGGCAATGCACAGTAAGTAACCGTGTACACACGCAATGATTAATGCAGACAATGCAATGAAGTACAATGCAATGCAATGCAAAGACGTGATAATGCAGTACCTACAATGAACAGTACAAGGCAGTACAATTATTGCCTATTGAAGTACAATGCAGTCACAATTGCAATGAAGTACAATGCAGCGACAATGCAATGAAGTACAAGTAGTGCAATGCAGATGACAATGCAATGCGAAGCACAATGCAGCAGTGACAATACAACAATCAGCTACATGCAGTAAATGCAATGAACAGTACAAGAGTGCAATGCAATGAAGTACACAATGCAGTGCAATGCAGCACAGTAATGCAGCTGACTATAAAATGCAAAAAAAAAGGTACAATGCAAGGTACGATGGTAATTCACTGCATTGTAGTAGATTAATGCAAGTACTGCAAAGTACGCAACATAATGATTACAACGCAAATGAAATTACAAAGCAGTACAAAACGCAATGAAGGGACCAAAAGCATTACAGTGCAATGAAAAGTACATGCAGTACGAATGCAATGAAGTACAATGCATAGTCAGTACAAAGTGCAATGAAGTACAATGCAGTATGAATGCACATTGATAGTACAGATGCAAGTGTATTATCAATGCAATGAATACAATGTAGTTCGATTGCAATGCGATGCATGATGTAAAAGGTCTAGTGCGATTGCAATGACAGTACAATGCAGGTAAAATGCAATCAAGTACACTGCAGTACAATCAGATGAAGTTCAATGCAGTGCAATGCAATGAAGTACAATGACGTGGAATGCAATGACAGGCAATGCAAGTGCTATACAACAAGATTACAATGCTTTGCAGTACAATGCAATGAAGTACAATGTAGCGCAGAGTACAACAGAGTACAATTGAATGCACTGCCACTGAAGTACAATGCAGTACAGTTGCAACGAAGCTGGCAATGACAGTACAAGGACATGATGTACACTGGCAATGGACGTAACAATGCAGTACAATTGGAGATATAAAGTACAATTAATTGATGCAGCACCTGAGTACAATGAAGTATGAAAGTACAATGAAGTGGAATGCAATGGCACAACAGTACAATGCAAAATTTGAAGGTGCAATTGCAGTGCCTATACAAATTAAATACAATGCAGTACCAAGTGCAGTACTGAAGGATACATGTTTTCGCAATTTACACAGAGTACAATGTAGCTTCAATTGCCCGTGAAGTTAATGCAGTACAGATGCAACGAAGGGGCGCAATGCAGTACATATGCAATAAAGTACCAATGCAATGAAAAGTACAACAGAACGCAGTACAAGCAACGCAGTTACAAGGATAGTACAATTGGCAATGAAGTACATTGCAGTGCTGATGTCCATGAAGTACAAAACAATGCAGGTGTTGCAAAGCACTAAGAAAATCCGGTGATCCTGCTGCAATACAATTCAGTCTAAGTAACATTTGAACAACATAACATGCTGTACCATGCACATTACAATGCATTTATAAACCGCAATGACAATAAAACTTAGTAGCAGCAACACTGACAATAAAAATCACAACCCCACAACCAACAATGCAGTAAATAACAACACACAACAAACAATCGCCAGTCTAAACGACAACCTCACAACAGTTACAATATGCAAGTTGGTAAAACACAACCCAACAAACAATGCAACAATCGTCAGTACAAAATATAACCCACAACCATAGACGAAAGCTAATTACGTATATAAAGGTTTCAAGTCTACAAGACGCACCACCAAAACATAGCAATGTCAAATACAACACACAACTTACAGAATGCAAGTACAACCATCCACACGCACAACTACGCAGTGCAGTAAATATAACCCACAACAAGGACAAAGCCGAAAAATACAACACACAACAACACAATGCAGTCGTCAAATACAAACTGCACAACTACACGAGTACAGTAAAATACAACCCACAGCAAGAACAAAGCATGAAAATTAACAACACACGCTAGAAGGACGACTGGCAGTAAAATGCCCACACGCAACAAGGGAAGATCATGGCAGGACAATACAACCAAAACAAGACACTGCAGCTAAACAGTACAACCTACAACAAGACCGATGCATTAAAATATCAACCACACAGCAAGACAATCAGGGTAAATCCAACACACAACAAGGACAATTCTAGTACAAATGCAATGCAAACCCCATCACCATACAAAATACAAACCCAACCAGAATAGAGGTAGGTCAATCCATATAACTAACACACAACAAAAAAAACCACACACACACAAAATGCACAGACGTCACAACTGGCAACACCGGAGAACACAGCGATACGCGATATAACAATTCAAACGCGCCGCAATCAATGGCACAACGACAAAAAAAGCAAACACGACACAACACAAATACAACACGACACATAACTCAAAAAGCAACACGACCACGACCACAAAGCAACACGACACGACACAAAAGCAACACGACACTACACAAAGCAACACGACACGACACAAAAAAGCAACACGACACAACACAAAAGCAACACGATCACGACGACACAAAAGCAACACGACACCACGACACAAAAAGCAACACGAACAACACAAACACAACACGACACAACACAAGCAACACGACACGACCACAAACGCAAGCAACACACGACACAACACAAAAGCAACAGGACCGAGCAAAAGCAACAGACAGGAAACATAGCAACACACAAACGACACAAATGTAGCAACACGAAACAAACAACACTTACAAACGACAGCAACACGACACAACACAAAAGCCACACGAACACGAACACAAAAAAGCAACACGGGACACACAACACAAAAAGCAACACGACACGACACAAAAAGTAAACACGACACACAAAAGCAACACGACACGACACAAAAAGCAACACGACACGACCGCCAAAAAGCAACACGACAACAACACACAAAAGCAACACGGCACGACACAAAAAGCAACACGACATAACACAAAAGCCAACACGACAACAACACCAAAGCAGCAACGACACAACACAAAAAAAGCAACACGACGCCACAACACACAAAGCAACACGACCCCGACGCGCAATAGCAACACACGACACAACACAAAAGCAACACGACACGAGCTTTAAAGCAACACGACAGGACACAGTAGCAAGAAACGACACGAAAAATGCAACAACGGACAAAACTATCATAAATGCAACACGACACAACCGACACAACCAAAAGTCACACGACACAACACCAAAGAAAGCAACACGACAAAAACACAAAGCAACACGACACGACACAAAAAGCAAGCACAACCACGACACGACAAAAAGCAACAAGACACGAAACAAAAACGCAAATCAAACAAAAAAAAACACACGGCATGACACAAAAGCAGCCACGAACGACGCAAACTGCAACACACGACACGACACAAAAAGCAGCACGACAACACAACACAAAAAGCAAGCACGACACAATACAATCAGCAACACGACAAACACAAAAAGCAGCATCGACACATAACACAAAAAGGGCAACCACGACACATAACACGCAAAGCAACAACGACACAACACAAAAGCAACACCCGCAACACACCCAGCACGACATCGAAAGCACAACCACCCCACCACCGACATTATGACACAGAAGTGGTACAGTTTGAAATGCACGCCGGGCCACTTGGAGGAGCGGAAACACGTTGATTGCCCCCAACCGTTCCCAGGGACACACCTGGTCAATGAATTCTCCTGACCCAGTGCAGGCCAGGTGGTCAAGCAGGATGAGGTCACGACAGGCCCCGCAGGGCTCTAAGGTTGGCCAGTAGTCAAGCCCATACCTGGTCAGATGGTTCAATGTTGTTGTTCACTGAATTAGACTCCTGCTTGACGTCTTCAGGCCAGTAGCAGGATGTACGGCTCATTTCTGGAGGAAAACGTCGGTGGTGGGAAGGCGGAAGACGCCAGAAGTATAGTAGGGGATACGGGAAGTTCGAGAGCTCCAAATTCTTTCAGAGAAGTCGGTAGATTGTGTTCAGACATATTACGTATTGTGGTCAACTCTACTGAGAAAGCAATTGTTTCGTGTTGTTTAATTCGAATAGGTTGTGTACGTTACGTTAAAAAATTGGCTGATTTTTTGTTTAGAGAAAGAAATTAAGTGATATTCTTATTTACCATAAATCGATTTCCAAGTCCGGTCTTACTATCATCGACAGTCCCCCGCCATTTAAAACAGGAAAGAGTCGTTGTAAAATCAAATTCCAATTTTTTTCCTTGAATTCAGTACTTATATGTTTTTAAAAGTGATTAAAATTTCAAGATCACTGGTTTAAACCGTCTGTATGTGTGATAAAATAGAAACAAACCCGATAAACGAACGTACCCAACAACTGTGCTGTCGTATTGTTTGTACATTGTTCATGAGTAACACATTGTTCTAGTTGTATTCAAAGTTTCTTCCAATATTTATCAAATTTTTTGTGTTGTTGTTGTTTGTTGGTTAAAAGGATGCTATATTACAAAACATCGGGTTGGATCCAAGCTGTAGCCTAAACGCTATTACAGTCCACGCGCGTCGTTTATCCAACGGGCGATACTTGTGTCTGGGAAAGAACCGACTGAAGAGCTGCCTGCTGGCACTAGTCGTTTCCCTGTCATCTCAGGAATTAGCCAACTCAGTTGTTTCGCTCAGGTCCACCGCCGTTTTTTCACATGGATGCGTGCTGTAGGGTTGGCCTACGTGTAGGTTACTGGAAACGGCAAAAACTTCCTTCTATTTCGAAGGTTTGGTGATGGAAATTTGACGTGTGTTTATCTGTCGCAATGTCGGAGAGAGCGAACAAAGGGGGTCTGTGAGGGGAATGACCACAGTGCACGGCAAGAGCAACACGCAGAATGGTAGCAAGCACATGGGCAAAGTTCATGCTGGAATTCGAAGTAGTGACCCCTTTCTAAGAATCTGAATCCTTGAACTGTAAAAAGGACGAGGTGTACAGGGATTCCAGTGGTAATACCTGTGTAGATCAGGTGATGACTGTTGTTGTTGTTTGTTGTGTGTGTTGTAGGAGCATGATAGCAACTGAGGGAGAGCGGGAAAGGTGTAGGCGGGGAGATGTATGTGGGGGGGTGGGGGAGCTGGAGGAGGATTGTGCGGTGTGGATTTTTTTGCGCCGTCTGTGTTATTTGGCTTTGTATGATTGGAGCTAGGGTGTTTGATCAGAACACACACACACACGCACAGCAACGCACGACACCACACACACACACACACACACACAAACCACCACACACACACACACACACCACGCAAACTACACGCACGCAAACGCACGCCACGCACGCACGCACGCAAAGCACACGCGCACACACACAACCAAGCACAAACACAACCACACACACAAACACACACACACACACACACCACAACCACACAGCGCTCGACCAGAATCCCTCCATTCGGCAGAAACGACCTGGGGGCCCTGTTGTAACACTCCTGACCGCAGATGGACTGCTCCACATGCCCTCGTGGAACACCTCAACCTTGCGATGTTCGCCTGACACCGACACCACTCTAATGGGAACACTCGGCGGGGAGCCCACGGCACTGCACCCAACTGTCATCGGCTAGTGCTTGGGCCACCATGCCCTCTATCGGACTGTTGTTATCGGTTCTTTAGGTCACTACGGGGGGGGGGGGGGGGGGGGGGGGGGGGTGGGGTGCGCGGGGAGGGGGGGGGGTAAACCTGGTTCTGACTCCATTCCCCATACAGTCCTTCGAATGGAGACTATAAACCGAGGGTTCCGTGTGTGAACGCATGCACAACATCTTGCACACACCCGTAAAAATCCCATCACCAACTTTCGGAAGAAGAGAGGGCCAGTTCGGCCGTTGGTATGGATGACACGTTACACATAGCATGCACCTTCCCCGAAACGGAGTATGGCTGCCTTAATGCGGGATAAAAAAAAAAAAAATCCGGTCATACACACAAAACTCCGCTGCCTGTCTATAAAGGCAGTGTCCGCAGGAGTATCAGCCTGCGTATGCAGAAAGAAAGAAAGAAAAGAAAGGTTCTTCAGGTTTGGCGTGAATATTTCTGGCAGACTGGCAAAACAAAATCGAAAAAAGATACGGGTGGAGACGAATGTTAACGTGCATAAAGCCTTCTGTTGATTCCACATGCATAAAACCAAAAACTGTGGCCGAGCACACCACTGTTGTCAATGTCTTTTTTTTTTTTTTTTTTTTTAGCTGTCCCAACCTCTGCGCGACTTCAGAGGCAGTGCACCCACGCCGCGCATTCCCGACACCCACGTCCACAGCCACAGCTCGGTCGGCCCCGCCGCAGCCCCGGCACCCGCAATCCACAGGGAACAGTCAATGTCAAGTCGTCAATGTCTTGATGTGGACAGCATCTTGTGGGAAAAACTTGCCGTTATATTAGAGGCAAACGTACAACAAGACGTGACCAAAGAGGAATGGTTGGTATGGAATCCCATTCGCAGTGAAATGCACGAGACAAAAAAAAAAATGTTATCTAACAGACATCGTTGCCACGGTGATGGTTTCGACAGCATTGTGTTAGAGCTATTGAGCTAGTCATTCAATCGACCAGTGATTCAGTGAGTAAGTCAGTGAGTCAGTCAGTTAGTCAATGGGCTTGCACCAAGGCCGTGCTCATCCTGGGGGGTAGGCAGATGGTCGAAAGCGTGTCAACATGGCGGATGGAATGAAGAGCGGTGAAGAATCGTGAAACAATGCTGATATCATTATCATCGCTACCACCACCACCAAACCCTAATCTACGACAACACGATAGATAGAGACGAAGACGACGGCGACGACGTCATAAAATCTCTCTCTCTCTCTCTCTCTAGATCTCTCTCTCTCTCTCTCTCTCTCTCTATCTCTCTCTCTCTCTCTCCCCCGCGCGCGCTCGCGTGTGTGTGTGTAATATGGTGTGTGTGCGTGTGTGCGTGTGTGTGTGTGTGTGTGTGTGTGTGAGTGTGTGTGTGTGTATGTGCGCGCGCGCGCGAACGCACGAGAGAGAGAGAGAAAGGGACAGGCAGACAATCAGGAGCTGAGAGAAGGGAGAGAGGGGGTTGAACTGTGTGGTGCGGGGGAGTAAGTAGGGGGTGGTGGGGGGTGGGAGGAGAGATGTGGTGGGCTGTTAGTGGAGAGAGCGAGCCCAGAGATTAAAGGGAGTCAATTCCCAATACGTCATCAGCCAGAAATTCAAACCCCACGTCTGCGTCACTCCTCATTCCCACCTCCAACCTCCCTCCTCCCCCCCCCCCCCACCCGTTTCCATCACCACTCCCTCACCCCAACCCTACCCCTCCTGTAATCGTGATTTCCTCAGGAGCCCCTTCTGCAAAAGACACATGGTGATATAGACAGTTTTCATTACGCTGTGAGTGATGAGGATGAAAGGAGGCGGAGGAGGAGGAGGAAGGCACATAATGCCAAGACAATCCATAATGACCTGCCGCTGGCTGCTCTCCACCCATTCTGATTATACTGAAGCTCAGCAAGGAGCTATGAGAGAAGGGAACGGCAGGGGGGGGGGGGGGGGGGGATGGGGGGGGGATGAAGGAGCATTAAAGTGGTGGGTGTGTGGTAGCGGTAGTAATGAGAGAGGTGGCGAGGGGAGGTAGAGTGAGAGGGGAAAAAAAAGGACAAGAGGAAAGATGGGGAGGAAGGTAAGGAGGGGGTGGGGGGGGGGGGTGGGGGGGGGAGGGTGAAGGGTTGAGGAGAGAAGCGTTTCGTGTTGCATTTTTGTTTGTTTGTTCGTTTGGAGGGAAAAAGGCGGGGCAGAATTGCAATGAAGATGATGAAGAT
>JADBJO010019312.1:0-17500 GCA_016801955.1 Conus betulinus | reverse complement strand
GAACTATGTCGTGACATAGACTGGTGCGATGCTCACCTAGAGAAGCTGCAGCACCAATTTGGCACAAGGTCAATATCAAATTTAGTAAAAAGACCATGAAAAAAAACGAATTCACGCGCATGTTATCGCACGTGCTCTCTCTCTCTCTCTCTCTCTGTCTCTCTGTCTCTCTCTCTGTCTCTGTCTCTGTCTCTCTGTAAAACTGTACAGCACGCACGCGCGCGCGCGCGCGCGCACACACACACACACACACACACACACACACACACATCTTTGATGTAAAAAATGTATTCGCCCAACTTTTTTTTTAACCTTTAACCTCTAACATCAACCGCTGCAGACGATTTTCCGTTTAATCATTTCCTGTCTGCGCATACTCATAGGTCACCGAACAACCCAATCACTTCTCCTGTGCCATATTTTTGCTGATAAGGAGCAGACGACGAAGATGGCGTCCACCACAAGCCTACTAGTTGTTCTTGTAAGTCACAGCCTGTTTAGGGGTTCTCGTAATGTTCGTAATATATTCGGAATAAATTCTTTTGTCGAAAAATATTCTTAAAGTGCACTGTAGAACACCCTCCCTGGGTTTCGCCCGTCTGTCAGTTCTAATGACGTAATAAGTTTTCAATCACTGATTTTTGGAAGAATTGCTCTTGTCTTTCGGGCGTCGGTCAGTGAGGTAAATGATTAGAGTCTGACATAGTCGAATCAGAGAGAACTGTATTGTAATCGAAAAGTTTTGTCATGTTCATTTTCGTCTTAAGTTATCCAGATAATTCATGTCTGTCTGTATATCTGTGTCGTTGTGCGTATGTATTTTTTATCTGTAGATTGAGCCAGTTTGCTTGTCCGTAGACACCGAAAGTGTGTGTGTGTGTGTGTGTACACGCGCGCGCGCGTGCATGAGCACTTCTGTACGTACATGCATGAGTACGTGCCTGCTTTGTGTGTGTGTGTGTGTGTGTGTGTGTGTGAACAGCAGTTCATTGCAGCAATGGATGAAGTAATAATTTAAGTGTTAAACGTAATCAGTTATACTGACTATGGCAGCGGTTCAGGGTCCGAAGATTAAGAAAACTTGAGCATGAGTTAACTGAGCTAATTTCACAGAACATATCTGACCGAGTTGTGATGAATCTTGACAAAACAGTCAATACCAGAATAGTCATAAATTTGTAGTATGACTTACCAAGTGATTAATGGTAATGCGTTCTGTGTGCGTGTGTGTATTTTATGTCCATGCCTGTGCGTTATTCTTAGTAAGAATATGTCAACTTACCTCGCAAAGAATGATGCTTTTTGTATAAACTGCAGAGCCAAAGACCTGAAGGGTTGTAGTTTAATCAGTAATGAATTCTGGAAAGAAGTAAGTAGCAGTCTTATCTAAACCACAAAATATTGATAAGACTTGATGATATCGACAAAAGTAATTTCCACAGTCAATACCTTTTCCACACTAATCTAATTCGGTAGAAAAATCAGGTATTATATTTCAAAAACTGGGCAATTAATGGCTTTGTGCAAATTAAGGATATAACTCATGAAAGAGAAAATAGACCACTGACTTTAGAAGAAATACAGGAAATGGTTGGGTAGAACAGAGCCCTTGAATTGTTTCAGTACAATGCTTTGATTAACTCCATACCTGCGCAATGGATCCAGTGGATCCAGTCAGGAGAAAGAGGATCTGGGACGCTCCCCTGTTTTGCCAGTCTGTTAAATACAAAGCCTAAAGAAATAAGGAAACTAATTATATCACATGACGAAAGTCAAACACCAACTGCGAGTGCCTTCTGGAACTGAAAATTTGGAATTGACTTAGACAAATGTACATGTGGTGTCGAGCTACAGACGTTACAAAAGAGGTAAACCTTAGAGTACTCCACGGAAAATACTACACAATATATATCCTACTAATATCATGCTTAGTAAAATGAAAGTAAAAGACTCAAACAAATGCTCGTACTGTCCTGACACAACTGATTTCATTGGAACACTTCTTCTGCGAGTGTCCAATCGTTTATAACTTCTGGAGATTTATTGAGCAAAAAAAAAATTATTTAGAAAACACATGCACATATTAAACTATCCAACACAGATATATTATTTTGGTATAATAAATCCATTGCTTCGAAGTGCAAATTATAAGTGTATCAACTCATCATATTACTGAGTAAAATGTGTATCAGTATTTGCAAAAAGACGAACTCGGGTATGCCTCTGCAACTCATTTTGAGAAAGAATATAATGTCCGAAGGGTTTTAAAAGGAAAACTTCCCCAAGTAAGTGAGGAGAGTGTAAATATCGAAAGATCTGTGAGTTGTCTATGTACACACAGAATGTTTGTTTTGTTTTTAAAGAAGGAGGGGAGAGAGAGGGGAGGGGTGAAGTTGTATTATCCGTGCGTTAGGTGTTAGAGGAGGGAGGGGGTGGTGGGGGTGGGGTTTCAGGGAGAGTTGGGGGGGGGGGGGGGGAGAGACCGGAGAGCTCTGTGTGTGTGTGGTTGTGTGTGTGTGGTGGTGTGTGGGGGGGGGGGGGTGAGGAGGGAGAGGTCGTATGCCTTGTGTCTCGCTTCTGGCTTTTCCTCATGTCTACCTTGTGGACCTTTTCTTTTTCGCTATAAGGTAGGCTTCATCGGGGGAACAGCTAATTGGTGAGACGACATGTAACAAACCTCTAAATATATTCAAAAGACGCCGTCTCTGTCCGTATGTTTGTTTGCCTGACGGTCTGTCTGTGTTTCTGTCTGTCTGTATTATATATCTCTGTCTCTGTCTCTCTCTCTCTCTCTCTCTCTCTCTCTCCGTGTGTCTCTCGCTCTCTCCTTAAAAATTTTAGGGGGGGGGGGGGGGGGGAGATGGGTGAGTGGGGATGGGTAGGGGGTGGACGGTGTCAAACAACACAGCATATCATTTAGTACGTCAATTCGAAGGGGAAAGGGGCAAAAAATCGTGTTTGATGTAAAGGATGACAGAGAGGCAGTGTGCCAAAGTTGGTAATGGGAGTTGATTCCAAACGAAAGGGATTGACAGGGAAAAAGAGCGTGGATCAAAAGTTTTTCTACGGACAGTCTCAATGACGTAAAAACGAGTATCAGATCAAGAACGGAGTTGACGTTATTGCGTGTATGGGTGCGACAGGTCGTCAAATATGAAGGACAGCAGGAGTCAATGAATTTGCAGCACAGAGCTGCAGTTTTTGCAAAAGATTCTTTGCTGAAACCGGAGAAGTCAGTGAAGAGAACGTATCAATGGAATGATACTGTTAGGTGTAGTGGAGCAAAAATATGGCGGACAGCATGCTGTAAGGACCCTCTGAACTGAATTAACTGACAGCGTGGGGACCCAGACAAAAGAGCTTAACAATAATCAAGGAGAGAGATGCAGGCCCAGATATGACAGTTTCGATGGCGTTCTCGTAAAGGAGTTTGACCGATGGAAGCAATGTCAGAGTTTAACCACACACACAAAAAGCAAATCCAGTAGACGATAGTAATGTGGTGTTGAAAGGACGGAGGGTGATCAAGAGTCACACCAAGGATACGATGAGAAGTAGAGAGAGTGATTGATCAGTCAGTAAAGATCGACAGACGATGGAAGAAGGCGATGATTCAAATACTTCGATGGAAAGATCAAGATCATGTCAGTTTTGTCTTTGCTTAATTTGAATTTGAAGTCCACGCCCGGGTTTTTTTCTGCTGCTTTTGTTTTTGCTCTGTGTGTGTATGTGTGTGTGTGTGTGTTTTGAGTCAGACACACTGGGCTCAGTACTCTAGTCGCTACTGGACGACCGGACAGAGGTCTAAAACCATCAAGTAGATTTCCATCAGAGAAACTGCGATAGATAAGAGAATGTTGATTACAAAGCGAAGACAGGATAAGTGTTCAAAATGAAAGGACAGAACCCAGGACTGTACCCTGGGGCACACAGTACAGCCAATGGACATGGACTGAAAATGGAACTATTAGCTTGATAACGGTCGACGATGCAGGAATGAAATCATTTGAAGGACTGTACAGAAGAGACCGAAGAAGCTATACAAACCTGGTAGAGAGATGAGTGATAAGCTGTTATATCAGGGTAGTCAGTAAGTCGTGAAAAATGTTAGGAACAGCAGTTTCAGTGTTGCTGGTCAAAGCGGCAGCGGATTCAGAGGGTAAAACGAGATTGTTCGATGGGAAGGTGGCCCATTGTTTGAGCAAGAACTTTTTTTCGGTGACTGTAGCAAGAAACAGGGATTCAAAACAGGTCTGTAGTTCTTTACATTTTCAGGATCAAGGATAGACTGTTTCAAGGAGTCTGGACGATTGCAAATTTGAAAGAGGATAGAAAATAGGACAGTGGACAGTGAACTCTTAATGATGCTGGTGATGTGAGGTACAAGCATATCGAGACATTGGCCGAGTAAAGATGCTGCAAGTGGATCAAGTGCACAAGTTTAAAACCAGATTTCATAGTGATCTTTTTAACTACGGTTTCTCTCTCTCTCTCTCTCTCTCTCTCTCTCTCTCTCTCTCTCTCTCTCTCTCTCTCCCTCTCTCTCTCTCCCTCTCCCTCCTCCTCTCCTCCTCTCTCTCTCTTTCTCCTCTCTCACTTTCAACTCCTACCCTGTTTTCTCACTCTACTGCGCATCCTTTTGTTTGTTGTCTTTTCTTTTAAATGGTAAGATTACTTCATTTCAGTGTGCACAATCGGTGATGTGTAGCATTTAACCGAATTCCAAAACAACTCATGTTATGAACAATTTAAACACGGAAATATGGACTAGATGGGCACACATGAGAGCGCATACGTCCACCAACGTCGAACGAATCCTGGATCTGCCCGTTTGTTCCTGATCCATGCCAAAATGTATTGCCAGAAAAAATGGCATGTTTACTGTAATATGGGAGAGAAAAAAAAAGATAAAGCCGGTTTTTCTTTTTTGTTTATTAGCAAATCAGTTTTGTGTCGGGTGCATTGTGTGTGTGTGTGTGTGTGTGTGTGTGTGTGTGTGTGTGTGTGTGTTTGTGTGTGTAACTGGGGTAAATAATAGCAGGTACGAATGATATTTCTTTATTCCCTTGTAGCCTACATTTTTTGTGGACAGGCTATGAAAAATCGAAGTCTCAAGGTTTCTATCTTTAGGTGGTTGTAGTATTCCATGAAAGATAGTCCTTCACAAATAGTAATCAGCTTGTAAAACAGTGGCTTTGACAGCATACATGTTCGGTTGAAAAGTGTGTACAGATCTGAAAATTCATCGACCCACCCTTTGATCCTAGTCCGTGCAGCTCTGTACTATAATGGAATGAGTTTGTCCCAGGGCTACGTTTTCGTCTCTCCACCAAGTTTTGTCAATACCAGTTTGATAGTTTTTGTTTTGGTTTGTTTTGTTTTGGAGGGGGTTTGTTTGTTTGTTTGCATAATGTTACTGACAGACAAACAAATAAACCTAACGGAACACGGTAACCCTGGATGAGATTTTGAAACAAAAGATATAGATATAAATATATATATATATATATATATATATATACAATGAAACATTAAATTCCAAGGATAAGTACCGAGCACTTTAGTTAGTTTTTTGAAAACTCAACAAACATACTATGGTATTGCACACCAGCCTTTTTCTGGTATAGCATTCTTCTTAAAAACGAAAAGGCAGAGGAGTCAAATTACCACTTTCCGCGGTCACTGAGGAGAAACAATCAGGTTTCGAAATACCGGTATCTGACCAGGAGTTATATGTTAGTGAGCTTTCTCCCCATTGGAGATGGTCTCCCGCTTTGGAGACTATAAGCTTGCTGAAGGTTCATTTTGAGAAGCATTTATTTATTCCCCATTCACCCACTCAAGCACATACTGTCAGTTAGGCAGAATCATCTACCACTGCAGATATGAAGGCTTACCACCCCCCCCCCCCCACCCCCACCCCTATTTCTACAATCTGAGACATAAGAGCAAGCTTTGTTTATAATTCAATATTTCTTGCAGTCATTGCAACACCTAGCTGCTCTGTAAGTTGCTGGAACGGTGCTCGGTACTTATCCTTGGAATTTAATGTTTCATTGTAATTTAGTCCCTTTGCGGATTCATTCCAAGAACTGGCCCTCAGCACTTGTGTCTTAAGAGGTTATCTTTTTATATATTTCTACTTTTCACAAGAAAATGTAGCTTGTTTTGCTCTTTCATGATTTTCTTTTGCTTCTTAGGTGGCACCTTTAGTTAGTTTTTTGAAAACTCAACAAACATACTATGGTATTGCACACCAGCCTTTTTCTGGTGAGCTTTCTCCCCATTGGAGATGGTCTCCCGCTTTGGAGACTATAAGCTTGCTGAAGGTTCATTTTGAGAAGCATTTATTTATTCCCCATTCCCCACTCAAGCACATACTGTCAGTTAGGCAGAATCATCTACCACTGCAGATATGAAGGCTTACCACCCTCCCCCCACCCCCATTTCTACAATCTGAGACATAAGAGCAAGCTTTGTTTATAATTCAATATATATATATATATATATTTTTTTTTTTTTAAGTATTTCATACACCACCGATACCTGCATACAGACGGGATAAAAACTTATGTAATTCGTTGGTTCACCAGAAAACTGAAAGAGCAGTGAAGGGAAAAGCAGAAATTTGTATTTATGACACCTATTCATCACTAGTAATTTCGACAGTTTTGGGACACAAAGCGGAAATCTTTCACACAATGTCGTGAGTAAAGTGACATGTGTAGACAGAAATTTGATAGATGTTCTATTATGCAAATGGGTGTGATAAGACAGTTTTATGTTGGTGAAGCTGAACGTTCATGGAAACAAAGAATAGCGGAACACAGACGTGACATCAAATTCCAAAGAGAAAAGCCAATAATGCGACATTTCCTTCAGCATGCAGTAGAAGACCTTGCTGTTGCAGTGTTGGCAAAAGCTTACGGTGACAGCAAAAGTTTCAGACTTATTAGGCCTACTGAAGAGAAATGGATAAGGACATTAGATACAAGGTTACCAAATGGATGTAATGTAAGACAAATTTGTAACAACGCTATGCAAATTTTACCTATGAACAACATTCATGATTTGCAGATTTTTTTTTCAGGTGACAGTTACGGTATACCATACACATAGGACTATATTCACATTATCCTATGACTTCATTTTCATTTTGATTTATGGAGCGTATCGTTATGTTTTCGACGTACGTTTGGTTACAATATAACTATACACACACACACACACACACACACACACACACACACACACTTACTTACTTATTGAGTGAGATTAAGTAACAGGGAAGTCCCACGATTGAGATACGTTTGATTAGTTCCTATCCTGTTATTGTGTGTCTGATCTAGTTCCTCAGGATGATTTTTTCCCCCAATTTCTTGTTGATGACATCACACATTATGATGCAAAACTTTGTGTAATATATTTATGACGTCAGTTCTTTGCTCTGTCCAGTTTGCCAAAGATGCACATTACGTAGTTAATTTTTTTTTCTCTCTTGAAAAAGGCCACGGGGCCGAGAATTTGAAGAGTGGAATTGTGATCTTGTTTATAGATATATATAGTTTTGTAAATCTACATTCTTATTACTCCTGTATTTTGCATTCTTGTTTCTGCTATTGCATGATGTGAATGTACGCTTGCAGAAGGTACAAAGACTTGTGTCTGTGTAAACCCCACCCCACCCACCCCACCCTCTCTCTCTCTCTCTCTCTCACGCGGGCGCACCTAACAGTCCTTTTACGAGATTTTAGCGTGTATGTTGTTGACTTGCAGGTAAAAAGAAGCTTTGAACTCAGTGTGACCTTTCTTTGTACAGAACTAAATGGTGAATATCTTTGGTCTCTTTTCCTCCCACACATTCAGTGCCCAGTACTGGTGGCGTTGATGCAGGGTGCTACTGTCTCCAAAGCAGACAGCCAGGCAGGTGTCGTCTACAGACCTACACGTGCAGGTATGCGATATCTGTCTAAATATCAATCTACCTGTCTATGTGTCCGTGTGTCTGTCCATCTGTGTGCGTGTACACACACACACACACACACACACACACACACACACACACACACACACACACACACACACACACACGCGCGCGCGCGCGCACGCACACACACCACATGCCCGAACCATGCACTTCCCCCTCCACCCAGCACCCACCCCTACCTCCACTTTACCCCCTTTCCCTTATATCTGCTTCGAATCACGACATCGTTTCGCATTCCTCACTATTCGCACGAAGAATGTGGACGATGCAACTTTTTTTTTTACTCATTAGTAATTAGGTCTTGACCTGTCCAGTACACTTGTAAGTCACCATGCCAAACAAGAAGATCAGATTAAAACAGTGGATTTGTATTGGAAGCAAGAAAAAAAACAGATTGACGTACACATACAAGACACACAGGCATTACACGCTTTGTATCTGTCTATTTGTCTGTCTGTCTGGTGGTCTAGATAAGTAGTCCAGATAACATAACAACGCCGAAGCTATTCGGGTGTATGACGAAGAATTTAACACACGGCACCCTTGACCTTTGTCAGTTTCAGCAGATAGTGTCTTCTGAACACTTGTGATTTAAAAACCACGGCTTACAATTTTTTCACATCACTAACCGTCAGTCTGACTCTGATGAAACTTGCTCTGGGCCATTTATTTTCAACTAATGTAAGGTACCTTTCTGCCCAAAGAGAGAGAGAGGGGGATGGATAGATGGATGATGATTGATCTAATAATGCCATGGCCCTTTTTGAAGGGGCATGTGAACACAGCAAATTTTCACAATAAAAAACATGAGAATGGGCAAAACATACAGAGGAATGTGAACAACAGAGTTATGAACAATATACAGATTGAATTTTCAATGCTTTATGAAAATGAATCGCAAACTGTTTGACGATATTTTACCAAAAACCTGAAGAGACTGATTTATCGATCTATGTAAATGTTGCATTAGACATACTACAGCAAGCTTTGCTCTGCTTGCAAGATCTTTACATGCAAAGTTAAAGCTTAATCGTCTTGAGAAGTAAGTGTCTAGATATCTACATGCATTGACAACGGGCATACCTACTCCATTATAAATCCAGTACTCCCTAGCTCCTAGACAACCACCTTTTTTTTTTAAAGACCATAATGTTGTTTTTTTACCATATCCACTTCTGATGTAAGGGAACTGGCAGCTCTGTAAAGAATGTTCAGCTGAGTTTGGGGACGAACAAAATTAACTGTTTTCTGATAATAGGGCAACATCATCTGCCAGTAATAAGGTGAACACTTGTAAAAAGTCTGCAGTAAATTGTGCACTACGTTTCCCCATTAGAAACAATTTCAGGTGTTATTTCATTGATAAACAGAGAAAAAAAAGGATGAGGATACACCCATTGCGTTGTTCCACGATACTAGTACATTGAATATAATCTGAAATATTTTCCCCCCATCTAACTTTACTTTCACACTATTGTACATACTGATTAACACTTAAATCGCTTCCCACGCACACGGTTTTTCAAGGGAGTAGGCCATAGAATACTCCTATTTATAGAATCAGATGTTTTTTCAAGATCAGTAAAAGCAACACACAATTTACGATTCAATGAAAACTGTTTTGTATAAATTCCATCAAGGTGAAACATATGATTAATCGTAGAGAAACTGCATTTAAACCCAGGTTGAAATTCTCCCGTCAGGTTATTCTCTATACCCATTCTTGTAATCTATAATTAGCTACCGTACTGTATGTTTTACTTGCCGCATCACAGAGTGAAATACCCCGATAATTGTTAGGATTAATTACATTACCTTTTTTTTTTGCAGAGCAAGAATGATTGATTATGTCCACTTTACTCTATAAATTCCTTCATCAAAAAGATTATTATAGAAAGATACCCCCCAAATCCAAAATTAAATCTGATTTACAGCCATATTTCCACAACTCGCCGACAGTGCCATCTGGTCCAGCAGCTATACGATTTTTTTCATTTTCCTTCAAGCAAGTAGAACCTGTTTTCAGTTACTGCGCGATTAAAAGTATCTATATCCTCAACACGATCCACCCATTAAACAAAAAGTCTTCATCAGTACAAATAGCTTTTGTTAGAAGGTCTTTTAAATGATTAAACCAGTGCCAGTACCAATACTGTTTACTGGTTGTCTTGATTTAAACAAAATCTTGTGTACCGTTTCCCAAAACTCTGTCTGACTTTTGATGAACGAGACAAACTCACTCAGAAGAGCGTCATTAATGTGTTTCCTTTTCTTCCTTTGTAAATATTTATACTCACATCTTTTTATGCAGTAGCTGATTCGGTCCGTTTTATCATGCGTACGATTAGATTTGCCCAGTAGCTTATGAACCAGCTTTTTTTTTTATGCTACACTCGGAAACAGTTCAGTTGGTAGATCGACGGACTCGTGATCCTGAGGTTACGGGTTCGAATTTCGGTACAGGGGGGGTTTTCCCTCGGAGTTAACATTGGTTCTGACTCCATTTCTCATACAGCCCTTCGAATGAGACTATAAAACCGGGTTCCATGTGGGAACGCACGTACAACATCTTGCACGCACGTAAAATCCCATCACCAACTTTCGGAAAAGAAGGCCAGTTTGGCCGTTGGTATGGATGACATGTTACACATAGCATGCACCTTCCCCGAAGACGGAGTATGGCTGCCTTAATGGAGGGATGAAAAACGGCCCTACACACAAAAGTGTCAGAATCTCCAACTCGATGAAGGTGGACACTCAAAGAAAGAAGAAGAAGAATCTTTACCTACATAACTTTTGTTAGAGTTATCTTTTTTTTCTCTCTCATGCATTCTGCTGCATCTTTCAAACATGAACTAAAAACATGCAATGCACCATCATCGTTGTCAGTATTAATGAGGCGATTTGCATCAGACATTTTTTTCCTGAAATTCCATTCACGAAATATTACTACAGTATACATCAGCAACATCTTCTCTCCAGACAAACTTTGGGTAATATGGCTGTTAATGTTTGACACATTATTTTGTTGATCATCTAAACAGTAAAAGTTGATTTAACAGGCATATGATCTGACTCAGTTCGCTCCCATACTTTCAGCTCGCAAACATCACACCAAGAAGAAAATAATTCACAAGACATAAATACATAATAATTTACGCTGCACCTACTGTCTGACATAATACGTGTTGCAACCATTGCGATCGTCGTAACACGTATCATTTAGAATACATAAATCAAGCGCAGTGCACATGTTTAACAATTTGCCAGAGTTATTCAATGACTTGTCTTCGGAACATCTATTAGTACTAGACGGATGACTAGAGAGCTAGAAATCTAAAACTCCACTGTTGCAATTATCCTGACAATGATAAAGATTTGACGTCCTACTGTTCAGATCGCCTCACAATAAAACATGCAAATCGCCCTGAGTCAACAATCACACAAGAATTCTTCCAAAAAAGCAATACCATTTTCACTGTTAAAAGACGCATAATTAAGGGGTTAAGAGGAACAAAACAAAATACATACAGGACATCTTTAACAGAGCCAAACAATGACTTGCTTAGAATGAAAGTACCAAAAACATTGGATTTAATATCCACCTGTTTAACACACGACATATATCCATTTTTGCATCAAATGTATCAGGCCACCAGATCGTCACCCTTGAGCTGTATCTGTAGAGCCAAAAAAATAGAGTTGAAGAAAACTTCACGACAAACGTTTCAACAAAACAAATAAATTTTATAAAGAAAAGTCACTAGTTCCGCAAGACAATCCAGACAAACAGATCACAGGACAAAACACAATGCATTTCGACCTCCTGGGTCTTCAGGCAAAACAAATACAATGAAACGAAGAACGAGCAACCAGTTATCTCCTCATACTCGGTACAAAATGGGGGTTGAATGAAAACGAGGCTGTTGAGACGAAGTCCATGGGAGTTAAGATAATAATGATGACAGTAATGAATAATAATAATAATAATAATTATCATCATCATCACAATAATAATAATAATAATAACCAAAGCAATAGTAGTGATGATAGTAATGATGACGAAAACGTTTACATAATACGAGGAGGAATACTGTCACTTTTGGTGACTCTCTCTCTCTCTCTCTCTCTCTCTCTCTCTCTCTCTCGCACTCTGTCATTGCTGACGTGATTCAGGTCCGGACTGCGAAAGGCTGTTGACGTCAGAGCACGATGACGTCATTGTGATATCAAACTCGTCAGCTAATCAGGACTGCACTTATGTCCTACGTCCCCAGGGCTCTGCATCCTTGTACAAACTGTGGTTTGATGGTGTTCGCCTGAACCGTGGGGATTTAATTGAGGTGATGTTTTTTTTGTTTGTGTGTTATTTGTTTTCGTGGTTTGGGGCCTTTATGAATTGTAACTTGGATTCCCCCCCTCCCTCCCCCCCCCCCCCCCCACCCCCCACCCCCACCCACCCCCCGACCAGCTGACTACTAGAGGAAAGGAAATGTTGTCAACCAACCCCTCAGTCATAGAAGATCTGGGGAAGGAAGATTTAAGGAAATTATACATTAAAAGATCAAGATTCAGACCTTTTTCAGAAAGAGAAGAGTGGGGGATGGAGAGAGCGAAATGAGAGGGAATGTATCAATAGGAAAAAAATAAATAGAATGTAGAAATGAATAGTAATATAAATAATCTATGATCTTCTTCAACTCAGTGTCTCCAATGTTTCCAGTTATGTTATGTCCTTGACCTCCGACCTATGATCATTTTCGACAATGTCACTCTCTCTGTATGACTACCAAGACTTAGGTGAGAAAGACTTGACGTAACGTGCGGTGTCGAACATCACTCTGATGACCTTGACGTGTTTCTCTCTGAACTTGAATCGCATCTACTATGTCCACTTTTCAGGGGCATGCCGCATTTGTTTCTTGTTCCATTTGAAACAGCGAAAGAGAAAGGAAGAGGGAAAGGGGAGGGGCGGGGTGGGGGGGGGGGGGGGTGCGCAGTCAGACTCGCGTACAACCAAAAAACAAGCTGGTTTCGTGGACCATAGATGCATTTTGTTCACGCATGTCATTCAGAATGTTTACACACACGCATGCACGCACGCACGCACGCGCACGCACACACACACACACACACACACACACACACACACACACACACACACACACACACACACGGGGACACACACACACACACACACACACACACACACACTTAATCAAATCTCTCTCTCTCTCTCGCTCTCTCTCTCTCTCTCTCTCTCTCTCTCTCAGTTTTTCTTTCTTTTTGTTATTTGCTAAAGTATGCATCTGTGTGGGTGTGGGTGTGGGTATATGCGTGCGCGTGGAATAGGGGTGTGGTGGAAAAGTAACCTTGTGGGTAATGGATTCGCAGAATAAGCGATGGACTTAGGATCTTTAGTTCCACCCGTGCCAAGGGGCGCTTTTTTTCTTTCCTTCTTGTCTTTCAAAAGTTTGTCACTTCCCCCACAAGGCCTCAAGAGCTGGCAAAATCCTTCTAGACAATAAAGTGAGATGCAGTGTATACATCACTGTGTGCGCTTAGAGCAAGGCTAAAGTACCCACGACAAAGGAGCAGCCCGGGGCAGAAGTTTGCGGTAAAACCCACACTGATGCGTGAACAATAGTGTTTACATAGACAGGCGGGGGGGGGGGGGGGGGGGGTGGGGGGGGGGGGGTACAGAGCGAAGAGCGGAAGAGCGAAGACAAGAAAGACAAGCCATGCTCTCGCTGCATGGTGGCGATTCACAACTTCCGGATTTTTCCACAGAGAAATGTGTTGTGATGATGGAGTGTTTACGACGAACAGCACAATGGTACAGCACAATATAACAACACAATACTGTACTATACCAAACAACAAAAAATAGCACAGCACATTACAGCACAATAAACTAGAATACAGCACAGTTCAGTACAACACATTACAGTACAGTACAACTCAACACAGTACAGCATCATACAACACAACACAGTACAACACAACGCAACGCAACGCAACGCAACGCAACGCAACGCAATGCAATACAACACACTGCAACACAACGTAACACACTACAGTACACAAGCTTGGTGAACATGAACTTGTCTGTCCCATCATGTCCATGTGTAGTGATATAGGGTCTGTCACTTGGTTCCACCTCCATCTTTTTCTTGTTCTGGTTACATGATGCTAGGACAGACTCGAAAAGGCATGTATGGAACTTTCGAAAGTAACAGAAATGAACCTGTTGTGTGGGGTGCAGACATGGCTTGGTTTATTGATAAGTGTGTGTGTGTGTGTGTGTCTGTGTGTGTGTGCGCGTGCGTGCGTGCGTGTGCACGCGCGCGCGCGCGCATGTGTGTGTATGTGTGTGTGTGTGTGTGTGTGTGTTTTCAAAAAGTGCAATACTCTTTTCGTCAAACGTAGCAACATGGCATTGAAACTGGCAGTAGATTTTTTTTTTTTTTTTTTTTTTTACAAATTTTATAAATCTGATTTTAAGGAGGTGAAATATATTTCTAGCTTACCAGATATCTATATTCACCCTCATCAATTTTAGATGTTCTAATCATTAATTATCAGTTGAAGTAGATCGTTGATTTGCTATTCCAAAAGGAAGAAAGGTTATGTAATGATGGCGACATGTCTGCAATAGGTGATGAATTTCATTTTATCACGGAATGTTCATCATACGTTAATTTGCGCAACACATATTTGCGAAAAAGATTTCTCTCTTCAAAATCTGTCTACAGTTTTTGGTCAAATGATGTCTTCTACTAATCGAAAACAAATGCGCCTATTGTCAAAGTATATTAGATATCTCAACTGTTGTAAATTGTTGGTCTTTGTCAGCATTGACTGGCAGTTTGTGTTTTATTTTGGTTTGTTCGTATTCTTTTACCTGTTATTGCTTTATACACACCCTTCCTCCATACCCCAAAAGGAACGAAAGGAATATTGTTCGTGTGTGTGTGTGTGTGTGTGTGTGTGTGTGTGTGTGTGTGTACGATGTTCTTTTGCATGTGTGCGCTTATTGTGTGTATGTATTATGCATGTGTGCGTGCATGCGCGCGCTTGCGTGTGTTTTATATGTGCATGCATGCGTGCGTGCAGGCCTGAATGTTACAGAGAGAGAGAGTATGTGTGAATGTGTGTGTGTGTGTGTGTGTGTGTGTGTGTGTGTGTGTGTGTGTGTGTGTGTGCGCGCGCGTTCAGGCCTGAATGTTAGAAAGAGAGAGTACGTGTGAATGTGTGTGTGTGTGTGTGTGTGTGTGTGTGTGGTGTGTGTGTGTGTGTGTGTGTGTGTGTGTGTTCCTTCCCTTTGCTTTTTCGATTTCTCTCTTTTCTTTTCAACCTTCCTTCTTCCTGTCTTTCTATCTTTAGTTTGTTACCCTACGTTGCTGACCACAGAATATTGAATCAGAAAACCCACACAGACACCTTACTTCCCCAGGCCCGGAGACACCGGAACAAGACCCTGCGGGTCAGTCTCTGGGTCCTTCCACGCACGGCCTTTTCGTCCTGTTCAAGGGAGAGATGTATGTTCGAGTGAGGGTGGGGAACGACACTGGCCACAGTGCCAGAATGCATTGGGCACGTGAGTTTGTCATTACTTTTTTTTTTTGCCTCCTCAAGTTAGTCCTGTGGGAGATAAGATTCGGATACAAGATGGAGAAGTACAGATGCGGGGCTGCAGACGCCATTCAGCCAGTTGTAGTGATTTTCCTATGACTCCATATTGTCAAGGTAGGGTGCTTTGAAAGAACGCATCGCCACAGCTCTACGACTTCAATCATCCGCAACAGGATACAAAGTTCCGTGCAGACAACACAACCCATGGATTTAGTGGTTGGGGGGGGGGGGGGAGTCTTGTCTTTTTTTTGTTTGTTTGTTTTTTTTTACCCCCATCCACCAGTATTCTGTGAAGGAACAGGGACTTAGTGACAATAATCTCTCCGTGTTCCACCAGTATTCTGTGAAGGTACAGGAACTTAGTGACAATATCCCCATCTTCCACCAGTATTCTGTGAGGGTACAGGGACTTAGTGACAATATCCCCATCTTCCACCAGTATTCTGTGAAGGTACAGGAACTTAGTGACAATATCCCCATCTTCCACCAGTATTCTGTGAAGGTACAGGAACTTAGTGACATTATCCCCATCTTCCACCAGTATTCTGTGAGGGTACTGGAACCTAATGACAATGTCCCCATCTTCCACCACTATTCTGTGAAGGTACAGGAACTTAGTGACAATCTCCCCATCTTCCACCAGTATTCTGTGAGGGTACACAGGGACTTAGTGACAATATCCCCATCTTCCACCAGTATTCTGTGACGGTACAGGAACTTAGTGACAATATCCCCATCTTCCACCAGTATTCTGTGAAGGCACTGGGACTTAGTGACAATATCCCCATCTTCCACCAGTATTCTGTGAGGGTACAGGAACTTAGTGACAATATCCCCATCTTCCACTAGTATTCTGTGAAGGTACAGCAACTTAGTGACAATATCCCCATCTTCCACCAGTATTCTGTGAGGGTACAGGGACTTAGTGACAATCTCCCCATCTTCCACCAGTATTCTGTGAAGGTACAGCAACTTAGTGACCATATCCCCATCTTCCACCAGTATTCTGTGAGGGTACAGGGACTTAGTGACAATATCCCCATCTTCCACCAGTATTCTGTGAAGGTACTGGGACCTAATGACAATGTCCCCATCTTCCACCAGTATTCTGTGAAGGTACAGGAACTTAGTGACAATATCCCCATCTTCCACCAGTATTCTGTGAAGGTACAGGAACTTAGTGACAATATCCCCATCTTCCACCAGTATTCTGTGAGGGTACAGGGACTTAGTGACAATATCCTCATCTTCCAACAGTATTCTGTGAGGGTACAGGAACTTAGTGACAATATCCCCATCTTCCACCAGTATTCTGTGAAGGCACTGGGACTTAGTGACAATATCCCCATCTTCACCAGTATTCTGTGAAGGGTACAGGGACTTAGTGACAATATCCCCATCTTCCACCAGTATTCTGTGAGGGTACAGGAACTTAGTGACAATATCCCCATCTTCCACCAGTATTCTGTGAAGGCACAGGGACTTAGTGACAATATCCCCATCTTCCACCAGTATTCTGTGAGGGTACAGGAACTTAGTGACAATATCCCCATCTTCCACTAGTATTCTGTGAAGGTACAGTGACAACTTAGTGACAATATGACCCCCATCTTCCACCAGTATTCTGTGAGGGTACAGGGACTTAGTGACAATCTCCCCATCTTCCACCAGTATTCTGTGAAGGTACAGGGACTTAGTGACAATATCCCCATCTTCCACCAGTATTCTGTGAGGGTGCAGGGACTTAGTGACAATATCCCCATCTTCCACCATGTATTCTGTGAAGGTACTGGGACCTAATGACAATATCCCCATCTTCCACCAGTATTCTGTGAAGGTACAGGGACTTAGTGACAATATCCCCATCTTCCACCAGTA
>JADBJO010019311.1:30000-33505 GCA_016801955.1 Conus betulinus | reverse complement strand
TGTAAAAGAATACCAAAAATGTATGTACTTACAATGGGCTGGCAAATTATTTCAATCACCAAAACGAAAACTGGAGTTTGATACCAACATGGCATCTGACTCAACTTAAAAATGGTAACAAAATCTTCACAGTAACTGTACAGCAGCAAAGCAGATGCATTTGTCTGATCTTCAAAATGATTTCTGGAAAGAAGTTATGACAACTTTCTTGGATAATAAACATATTACGCATATAGAGGAAGTAAATCGCACCAATCTTCAAAGCCAAATGTTATTTCACAACAATCTCATAAAATACAAAGAAAATGTGTTGTATTTCCAAAAATGGTTTGAAAATGGTATTGCATATATGAGAGACATAATTCACAGAAATGAGCATCGACTACTAAATATTAATGAAATCGCGTGTATTCTGGATCAATCTAAAGCAAGCACAACCCTAGAATATAATGCCATCTACAACGCGATCCCTAAATCATGGATTAACTGGATAGAAAGTGATTCACTGCCTGAGGAAGAATCAGTTGCCATCTTTTGTGAGGCAAGCATTTTTTCAATTCAAAACGAAAAGAAATACGAAAAGTTCTGAGCACCAAATATGAAGACTGAATGTCAGAGCCACATGTGTGTGATTTTCTGGCGAAGGAAATTTATTTTTTTTCTTTATGAACTGTATGGGAGATACCTAGAAAAGCAACTAAAAAATTCGTCTATGCGAGTTGCAATGGGAACATTAATCATAATATATATCCAACCAATATTATTTTGCAAAAAATATAAGTTACGGATACAACAAGTGTGATTATTGTGTAGACGAAATAGATTTTGTAGAACATTTCTTTTTATCATTGCTCATCAGTGTATACATTTTGGAAACGTATTGAAACTTTGATACGTAGCAGGATTGGAGTTGGTGTTCACTTAAGTGAAACTGATGTTCTATTTGGAATCCAATGAGACGTGGTAAACCAACAGAAATAGACGTGATAAATCATGTCATTTTTATTGGTAAGATGTGCATTAGTATTGCGAAAAAAAAACAAAATCCTTACCATCGCTTCAAATTATTTTTTTCAACAAATACGTATAAGAAAACAATTGAGTGTGTTTACACAGTAACAATACACGCTCATATGGGTGATACGAACTCAGGAAATTGTGAATATCCTGTATGATGGAAATGATACAGAAAAAAAAATCTATGGTCAGACAAATAGAAAGAAAATTTATGTATATATACGCACATAACTATGCAAGTTACATGTACGTCGAACGTTGGCGCTTTGATCGTGCATGAAATGTAATATGAGAAAAGTTAAAGAATTACACAGCTCTCTCTCTCTCCCCTTCCCTTGCTCTCTCTCCCACTCCTCTCTTTGTCGCTCTCTCTCACCCTCCCCCCTTCTCTCTCTCTCTCTCTCTCTCTCTCTCTCTCTCTCTCTCTCTCTCTCTCTCTCTCTCTCTCTCTCTCTCTCTCTCTCTCTGTCTGTCTGTCTGTCTGTCTCTCTCTCTCTCGAGTAGCCCTCTGTCTCCCACATACTCACATTTGAATGCCAAATGAAATATCACGCCTCGTGACCCCCGCGTGCCCCAGAGTAACATTATGTTCTCTGTCCGTCTGTCTGTCTGTCCCTCTATCTGTCTGTCTGTCTCAGTTGCTCGGTCACAAACCTTAAGTGCCGAACATATGCGTAGGCCCATATACACATACAATATTCTATACCATTGGTATGCTATTTATTCGTTATGATAGCCAATTATTTTAGCTTAAAAATTAGTTGTAACGAAGTGATCATACCGAACGCCAGTCCTCGTATAACCCAAGCTTCTTGTCCCAAATACTAAAACTCATCAGGGAGGGACGGGGGGGGATCTGAGCTGGGGAGGGGGGATTTGGGTGGGGGGGGTCGACGGTGGGGGGGGGGGGGGAGGAAAACCCACTAACAAACCAACGTCTCATGCCTATTGTCACGCTTCTTGGCTTTCCTCATGCCTTCCTTGTGGACCCTTTCGTTTCGCTATAAGGTTGGCCTCATTGGGGACTAGCCAACTGGTGGGACGATGTGTAACAATTTCTCTACCTACAACTTTAAGACGCCGCCTGTCTGTCTGTCTGTCAGTCTGTCTGTCTGTCTGTCTGTCTGTCTCTCCCCCTGTCTTGGGAAAACCTGAAAGAAAAGAAAATTAATTAAGTATTAAGCCTTTTGTTTCATTTATGTTCTGTTTGCATAAGCAACACATTATCAGTGTGAGAGGGCCAGTGCACCACACATTAGAAGACAAACAAACCCAGACACAATGTATCAAACACTAAAACACTAAAAATCAGCAAGACTGTGTCCATTTGTAAGAGAACATAAAGACTATGCATGGCGTGTAAGGGATTGGTTGAAGAAAAAAAAAGTTAGTATTGGAAATTGCTTTTTTTTTTTTTTTTTTTGCAGATGAAGAGGAGAGTGTGAAGCAACAAAAAATGAACAGGTGGATTTCAGCCTTAGAGAAAAAAAAAAAAAAAAAAATCACCGCGCCTTAGGTGCTCCATTGATCCGATAACTGATGCCGCCCCCCCCCCCCCCCCCCCCCCCCCCCCCCCCCCAAAAAAAAAAAAAAAAAAAAAAAAAAAAAAAAAAAAGATTTCTGGAAGCGTCAGGCAGCAGGATGCATTTGAGTGACGTCATTCATAACATTATGCTGATCCACCTGTGTGTACAAGCGCGTGGACTGACGAACGTAACAGGTATCCGTTTACCCAATCTTCACAGTTTGGATCTTAGTCAGAATTTCCTTCATTTTCTCAACTTCAGCCATTTTTGTAGAAATGCTTAAACTTTGGATGTTAGATTTGGCAGGTAATCCTATATCTGGTAATATTTCTCATGATTCAAGCCAGCATATACCTTCATCACTATTAATCTTTAATATTTCCCACACACACAAACAAATAATTTAAACGTGAGCTCTCTGTCCAGTTTAATGCCAAAGCTAGCTGTGCTAGATTTGTCATGGAATGAAATAAAGGTACTGAAGGAACAAGATTTGTTCCATCATATTCTTTTTCTGTGTTTGCAGGGCTGTCCCATAACTGATTTCACTCCATACTTGATGAAACACATGGCTGATCTGAAGTAAGTTTCAGCAGACAACTTCAAACTGTGTTGTCCTGTTGTTTTGCCAGACAATTTCCGAGGGGACTGTTCAGCTCCATCTGATGAAATTTCCTCATGTGATGACTTGTTGAAGTTTGTTGCTTACCGTTGTGCACTTGTGGAATTCGCTGTTCTTGCTGTTCTGGGAAATGTTGGTAGTTTTTTCTATCGTGTCTATTTGTGGTCACAAGGCAGCAGGAGTAGTTTTGTCATATTCGTTCTTCATCTGTGTGCTTCTGACTTCCTGATGGGTGTGTATTTAGTCTTTATTGGTGTGGCATACCAGATTTATGCTGGTAGTTATATCTGGGAGTGAAACTGGATGGAAGAAGAGTTCAGCTTGTAGTGCAGCAGGGTTC
>JADBJO010019311.1:20000-27500 GCA_016801955.1 Conus betulinus | reverse complement strand
GCCACCTTTTTTCCCGTCTTGGGACGAACCATGGCTGGGATTCGAATCCATGACCCTCTGGACATGCTCATTTTCTACTTAATGTCTCGCACTCAAACCACTGAGACACCTGATATTTGTAGGGAAGTTAAGCCTTATAAAGTTCACTTTTGTTCCTCCTTGACCAGATCCAGTTTGAACACCTCTCTGCCGCTTCTGCCATTGCTTTCAGGGCTCGGATTTTTGTTGTTTATTTGTATTTTTGTCTGTTTGTTTGTTTTTTTTGTTTTGTTTCTCTCCTCCCTACATCTGAGAGCTGTTTCATGAGGCTGTTTTGCAGACGTTCCTACAAACCTCCTAGCTCCAATGTCTGCAGTGAGGACTTTCACCTGATAGCCTTCTGTCCTGAGGCTGTTTGCCAGATCAGCATACTTTTCAGTCGTGTAGATTTGAGCTGCCTTCATTCTGTTCTCATATGGCACCGTGAGCTCGATCGTGATCAGCTGCTTGGTTGACTGAGAGTGGACTACTATGTCTGGTCTCATGCCACTCTTGCTGATGATCTCTGGGTGCCTCTTCCATTCTGGGGGATCTGCAGTGCACTCCCCAGTCATCTGCCCCGTCCAGCAGACTCTGCCTGCATGTTCCGAGTGGCACTGTTGTTCTTGGCCATAATTCGCTGCCTCCTGCCGTGAAGAATGTTCGGGTGCTTTTGGAGTCTGATTTTCCTTTTTATGGTGTTGGTACTAGCCCAGGCTAATTGTACAATCTCTTTGGCTGTGCCTCCATGTGCACCTTCCTTGAGCCAGGGCTACTTTACATGAGCTAAGGACATGCTCCACTGTTTGTTTTCCATGGCAGAGGGGGCATGAAGGATCGTCTGTTTTCCCCATTTCACCAGGTTTGCATTTGAGGGCAGAAGGTCATATGCAGATCTGAGAATGAAGCTGATCCTGAGAGGGGCCCTGTGCCAAATGTCATTCCAAGTGAGACTTCTTTGGAGTGCATTTTCTCGCGTTTGTCCATTGCCCTTGCTGGCTCTGCTGGACTGCTTTTTGGAGTCTTTTTGGTCTCAAGTTTCGTTTTATAATTGAATATTCCTTGCAGCCTTTGCAACATCAAGCTGCTCTGTAAGTTGCTGTAATGGTGCTCGGTTACTTATCTTTCGAATTTATTAGTCAATAATAGTTTCCTGTGGATTCATACCAAGAACTGGCCCTCAGCACTTGTGTCTGAAGAGGTTATCTGTTTATATTTTCTACTTTTCACTAGAAAATGTAACTTGTTTTGCTCTTTCTGATTTTCTTTCCGACTTAGATGGCACCTTTGGTTGTTTTTTTTTTTGAAAAATCAACAAACATACTATGGTATTGCACACCAGCCTTATTCTGGGATAGCTTTTTAAAATTTTATTATTTTTTTTTTTCTGCGCCACCTCAGAGGTAGTGCACACACGCCGCTCATTCCGACACCCCGTCCGCAGCTACAGCCCGGTCAGCCCCGCCGCAGCCCCGGCACCGACAATCCACAGGGAGCAGTCAATGTCAAGGCGTCAAGAGGCAACCCCACTGGAGAAAACACTGCGCTGCTGCCGAGTCACTTCGGTGGTGTTCAGTGGCGCCTGTTCTGATCTAACATACGCAGGACACCACCTACTAAGCCCCCTGCTGACGACAATAATTGCTTAGTCGTGGAGCCGGCGTGAGTGAGCTCTCCCTCCAGAGGGCGCCACCACGTCCGTCCAACGACAGCCCCCATGGACTCATGGACCACTTCGCACGGCGGCTGGTCAAACTGCATAGTTTGTCACTGTCAGCGGCAAAGAGTGGCGAACCATGAGCCCACCCGTGAACAGGAGGCGGACAGACAGGCAATCAGATTAGAGGAAGCGAGTCCCTTTGATATTGTCTCCCGTTTGATCAGGGAGGAACCCCAACAAAAAAAGCGACGATTGTTATCGTCTCCCCTTTTTGATCCGTGTTGTTTTCAGTTTGCTGGTGTTAATCATATAATTGAATCGTTGGTTGTGTGTCTATTTATTTTTATTTATTTTTTGACAAAGACTGTGTTGATGTAGTTTTGATTGTGGCTGTTCTCCTATGCCCAGTCTCTAGCCGGTTCTACCCTCGCCCCTGTCTCGTCCTCGTCCTCCTTTCATTCCCGAACTCCCCACCCTCCCCCCCCCCCCCCCCCCCCCCCCCCCCCCCCCCCTGCACCTCCTAGCCCCCATCCCATATCCATCCTTACCCTTTCTTAACCCGGTTCCCTCAGACTAATCCATCTTCCTTCCCTGCCAACAACGCGCACTCTGTTTTGGAATCTTGTAAGAGTAATATTTCTTCTTCATGTGTTTCACCCCCCCCCCCCCCACCCCCCCCCCACCCCCGGCCACCTCGTCAATCCGACCCAAACTCTCCATCCCCCCCCCCCCCCCCCCCCTTTTTCCTGTGACTGTGTGTGTGGTGTGTTGAGAGGCATGGTACAAGGACATCTGCCTTGGAAGTTTACTGCAACTACTGGCATCCACCTCACCCCCCCCCCCCCCCCCTCCCAATTCCGCATGCCCCGCACCCTCTTACTGCCCCCTGCCCTAACCATTAGATGTTGCAAGCGATAATCTCTGTGCTAGGCTCTCGGGTAAGATGGACCAATTGAAGGCCGAATGCAGTATGCTTCATTTGGTCAGATACAGGGAGACGTCCCACGCAAAATATTGTGGCAACGTCCGTTGTAAGAAACGGGGATAGAAAAAAAAACATAAAATAAGAGTGAACAGACTCTCTCTCTCTCTCTCTCTCTCTCTCTCTCTCTCTCTCTCTCTCTCTCTTCTCTCTCTCTCTCTCTCTCTCTCTCTCTCTCTCTCTCTCTCTCTCTCTCTCTCTCTCTCTCTCTCTCTCTCTCTCTCTCTCTCTCTCTCTCTCTCTCTCTCTCTCTCTCTCTCTCTCTCTCTCTCTCTCTCACACACACACACACACACACACACACACACACACACACACACACACACACATTTGTTCTAAGGATGATGCAATACAATAGAGTGCAACACAAGACAATGCAATTAAAACTAACAACACCACATGGTAATGAAACGGAACAGAACATTACAGCACGCCACTGGGGTAGAACACCAGACAACCGAGTGCAGCAACAACACAAAACAACAGCAGCAACAAACAACACAAAGTAACGTAGTATCATGCATTTCAAAGCGACACAATGCAAGACGATGTGAATCAGTTCAATACAGAGCCTGACCATTTAAAAACGACACAAAGTAACGCAAGATAACGCACTTCAAAGTCAGGGAAATGCAGGTCATGATTATGACGCAAGGCGACATACTGCAGTTTATTACAACACAGCGCAATCCAGTACAGAACATGACCATTCAATGTACAGCAAACAAACAAACAAAATACTAACGGAAAACGAAACACACAAGACAGGACCATAGAAGGACGCGTAAGAAAACAAAGTAACAAGCAAACAAACTGATTGAAGCGACCCCCCCCCCCCCCCCCCCCGAAAAAGGCAACGTACAAATAAGAAAACTTGCCTAGTACCAATTCTACCTTTTTGTTCAGGGAGTGTTGAGGTGTGACAGCGTTGGGGGGGGGGGGAGTAGAAGGAAAGAGAGACAAAGGGGGGGGGGGGGGTAGCCAAGAGAGGGCGTTACAAAACAGCTGAACCGTTAGGCCTGTTTTCAACGTTGGTCATTCTGGTGGTATGGGTTGGACTGTATACTCACGGTGTTTTAGAACAATGATAATCACATGCGTCATCATCACAGCTATAACAGATGAACCGTTAGACCTGTTTTCAACGTTGGTCATTCTGGTGGTATGGGTTGGACTGTATACTCACGGTGTGTTTTAGAACAATGATAATCACATGCGTCATCATCACAGCTAACACCTGTGTGACTCTCTCGAACCGTGCCCAGCGTTGTAATGTGTGTCTGTGGATTGTTGTTGAGACGTTGCTGTTGCTGTTGTTGTTGTTGTTGTTGTTGTTGTGTTGTTGTTGTTGTTGTTGTTCTGCATGACAGTCATGCAATGACACCGACGTAATAATTGGATGTGCACACGTATGATCGTTAAACTTTGCAACCTATCTGCTGTACATATGGTTGTTGTGTTGTTGTTGTTGTTGTTGTTGTTGTTGTTGTTGTTTTTTGCTGTTTTTGTTTGCTTGTTTGTTTGTTTGTCTTCACCCATGTTTAACATAACTCACATTTCACATGTCATGCCATACAATCTGATGGTGAGGCGTTTGTTTTCCATGGAGTTGGTTTGTCACATATTGTATCTTTCTGACAATAAAGCTGTGATTTCTACCTTTCCTGGTGTGTGTGTGTGTGTGTGTGTGTGTGTGTGTGTGTGTGTGTGTGTGTGTGTGTGTGTGTGTGTGTGTGTGTGTGTGTGTGTGTGTGTGTCCCGCATTGAGGCCATACCCCCATTCAGCTCTGGGTAGAATCCACTGTGAGCCAACAAATTCAATAGATAAATCACTCTCATGGGAACTGATCCCACCACCTCCCATTCCTCATATCCGCAATGCCAAACAGTTCACCTGGAAGGCTGGAAACATAACGATGTGGTGCTGGATTTAAGTGCTGGATATTCAAGTGGCAATTCCATGTCGGGTAGCATATCACTGTAAAGTAGATTTGGAGTTTTAAAAGTAGGCTGTCAACATCGATTAGCATGTCACATTAAAAGTCACCATTCACAAACAGGGTAGAGTACCCTGCCATCTTGCTGGCAGTAAGGCACAAAGTATGTAACCAATCATTGTAGGATGACTACCTAAGACTCGTTTAGGTAACCAAAACGATGTATTAAAAAAAAAAAAAAAGTACGGGCACAGGTGAAGTCTGACGCTGGTCTGTCTGCCTGGGCTGCAACCTTCCTTCTCATTCTCTTTTCCCGTGCTGCTGAGCGAGTGTCTCTTCGAACTTGGAGAGACCTTTTTGCACAGTCTGTCTCCAGGCTGACCGTTCGAGGGCTGTTGCTTCCCAGTTGTTCTGGTCAATGTTCAAGGCTTTTAGGTCCCTCTTTGTACACGTCTTTGAATCGCAGCTGTGGTCTGTCTGTGGGACGTTTTCCCTGCACAAGTTCTCCATAGAGGAGGTCTTTAGGGATCCGTCCGTCATCCATGCGCACGACAAGGCCGAACCAGCGCATACGTCACTGTTTCAGCAGCGTGTACATGCTGGTGCATCCGGCTCTTTCCAGGATAGTGTTGCATGGGACCTTGTCCTGCCAGGTGATGTTCAGAATGCGTCGGAGGCTACGCATATGGAAAGCATTGAGCTTTCGCTCTTGTCGGGCACGCAAAATCCAAGACTCGCTGCCATACAGGAGGGTGCTCACGATGCAGGCTCTGTAGATCTGGACCTCTGTGTGCTCGGTCAGCTTGCTGTTGCTCCATGCCTTCTTTGTCAGTCTGGTCATGGTGGTAGCTGCCTTGCCGATGCGTCTGTTGAGCTCTGCGTCAAGTGTGAGGGTGTCTGAGATATTTGAGCCCAGATAAACAAAGTCATGGACGACATCCACTTCATGGTCATTGATGCTGATGACTGGGGGAGAGTCAACATCCTGTCCATGACATGTGTTTTCTTCAAGCTTATGGTAAGCCCGAAGTCTTGGCAAGCATCGCTGAAGCAAGTCATGAGCTGCTGTAGGTCCTCGGCTGAGTGGGCGGTTACTGCTGCATCATCTGCAAAGAGGAAGTCACGCAGGCACCTCAGCTTGACTTTAGTCTTGGCTCTTAATCTGGAGAGGGTTGAAGAGCTTTTCGTCTGTTCTGGTTCGGAGGTAGATATCTTCAGCTGCAGGACCAGATGCGTGTTTCAGCATCACAGCAAAGAAGATTCCAAACAGGGTGGGAGCCAGGACGCAACCCTGTTTCACTCCGCTCCGTATGTTGAAGGCAGCTGATGTTGAGCCGTCAAAGACGACAGTGCCTTTCATGTCTTCGTGGAAGGATCTGATGATGCTGGGAAGTTTGGGTGGACATCCAATCTTGGGGAGGATCTTGAAGAGGCCATCCCTGCTGACCAGATCAAAAGCCTTTGTGAGATCATGAAGGCAATGAAGAGTGGCTGCATTTGCTCCCTACATTTCTCCTGAAGTTATTTAAGGGAGAAGATCATATCTATAGTGGATCTGTTGGCACGGAAACCGCACTGCGATTCAGGATAAACTTGCTCTGAAAGTACTTGGAGCCTCTTCAGTACTACTAGTGCAAAGACTTTCCCAACGATGCTAAGGAGGGATATGCCACGATCATTATTGCTATCGCTTCTGTCACCTTTGTTTTTGTACAGTGTGATGATGTAAACATCCCTCATGTCTTGTGGTACTTCGCCTTCACTCCAGCAGAGGCAGAGGATTGCATGCAACTCGGTGATAAGTGTCTCTTTACAGCACTTCAGTACTTCGGCGGGAATACCGTTTTTCCCTGGTGCCTTGCCAGAGGCAAGAGAGTCCAGGGCTTCGTTGAGTTCGTCTATGGTTGGTTCTCTGTCAAGCTCTTCCAGTTCTGGTAGGCGCTCTATGGCATTCAGGGCATCTTCTATGACTACATTTTCCTTGCATATAGCTCAGTGTAGTGTTCTACCCAGCGCTCCATCTGTTGTTCTCTGTCCTGAAACACCTCCCCTGTAGCTGATTTCAAAGGGACAGTTTTCTTCTGTGTTGGGCCCAGTGTCTGCTTGATGCCGTCATACATCGCCTTAATATTGCCTGTGTCAGCTGCAATCTGGTTCTGGGAGCAGAGCTGAAGCCAATAATCGTTGGCGCATTGCCTGGCACACTGTTGGACTTTGCTGCGAGCAGCACGGAGAACCTGGAGGTTCTGCTCACTGGGACTGGTTTTGTATGCTGTCAGGGCGTTTCTCTTGGCCTTGATGACTGGTGTCGTTTCTTCTAAATGGGCTTCGAACCAATCAGCTGACTTGCGGGTCTTTTTGCCAAAGGTGGATATGGCAGCGTTGTAGACAGCATCTCTGAAGTATTCCCATCGGTCTTGGGCGTTTGCAGTGGGTGGGCCAGGAGAGAATCCTCCAACACGCGTGCGAACTCCTCCACTTTTCTTTGATCGCGTGGTTTGCTGGTGTTGATGTGAGGCCGGCCCTCCTTTCTCCTACTGTGCAGTCTCTTTGCACGGAGCTTCACTTTGCTGCACACCAAAGAATGGTCAGTGTCACAATCGGTGCTCTGGTAGCTGCGAGTGATCTTGATACTGGAAAGGTTGACACGTCTGGTATGGATCAGATCGAGCTGATGCCAGTGTTTGGATCGAGGGTGTCTCCAGGAGACTTGATGCTGAGTCTTCGTGTTGAAGAAGGTGTTACTGACGCACAACCCCATGGTGACAGCAGAGCTCTAGCAGGCGCTGGCCATTCTCGTTCATTTTCCCAGCGCCGAACTGACCCAAGCAGGTGGGCCAGGAGTTGTGATCGACACCTACTCTGGCGTTGAAATCGCCTGCGATGAACAGCAATTCTCTGTC